>JAAAKQ030182402.1:0-12244 GCA_010016005.3 Zanna intricata | reverse complement strand
AAACTTTTTTCTTATTTTTAGATATAGAATCCGTTTCCGAGAGATTGCCGTGCAGTTTTGATACATCCTGTATATATTAGCGTTTTGTTTACGTGAATAAAAATTAAAAGAATGTTTTCGTCCCGTAAGTGCTTATTTTTTAATAATAAAAGTATGATTTTATTATAACTGTAATTAATCAATCAAAATTATATTTAACTACGGAATAAACGGGTTTTAAATTAAACAATGAAAAACTACTATTTCTTGAAAAATGCCGATTTACCCAATGTTCAGTAAGTTAAATAAACATTTATCGGGCGGGCCCATAATAAAAAAAAAAAACAATAAAAAACGGAATTTTCTGAAATCAATGGAATCTTATAGATCTGAAGTATTATAACATATCTCTCAAATTATTTAGAAGTTTCTTAGAGACAATTTTTATAACTTAAAAGTCATCTTCCTATTGATGGTTTTAAGCTTCATCAGTCTGCAGTCATGTGTCATAAACAGTTAGAAAAATATTGCTACGCTTTGCTTGCTTCATGATTAATCCAATACCCGGCATATTTTCTGTGATAAGTTTAGTTAAGTACATTAGATTACGAAATAGATTTTCAATTGTTATAGGGATTTTTAAAACTTTGCTGGCTTTACCGTACCAACATAAATACTAAACCACATCAGCATTAGGAAGATATTCTGTCAAATGTTATGCAATAAGAGCAAGTTTCTTACCATACTAAATCCAGCCATGAAATGAAAACGTAGTGAATATTATCCTTAATTAATTAAATTGCCGGCATCTGTGGTGCAAATTGTAGCATCTCGGTCTTTCATCTGGAGGTCCCCGGTTCGAATCCCGGTCAGGCATGGAATTTTCACACGCTAGTTGTCATTCATTTGATCCTCTGAAGCAATACCTAACGGTGGTGGGTGGTCCCGGAGGTTAAAAAAAAAAAAAATAATAAATAAGATTGTTTAAATTTGGTTGTCATTTTTAAATGACATGTCACTGAATAATGTTGAATTATGTAATGTAATTCTAAATTCTACGGCAGACTTTGGGAGCTGATTTTGAATATTAAATATAAGTAAAAAATTACCAATAAAACATACGTATAGAAAACTGTTTGATTTCGTGTTGAGGCTAGCGAAATATTTAATTCTGATTTCTGATCCAGGAGTAAAATGAAGCCATATTGAAATCCTTCGAATCAAAATTAAGATGAAAATGTAATAGTTTTGCATGTTTTCTGACCTAAAAATATTTAATAAAATAATTACCACAACTGATTTCTAATTATTTTAGAAAATTCGTCCCAAAGTACAAAAACTTGGATTTAAAGACTCTTTTCTAGGTTCTTCGTACAATAAATCAGTCAAATGAAAAATAAATTAATAAAATTTTGAAAAAAATAATATGAAGTTTAAATCTGAGAAAATCAGTGAGATAAAAAGAACAAAAAACAAAACAAAGTTTCAGTCAGTACTTTTATGCAGAAATATGGGAAGGACAACTATTTCAATTGAAAAAAAAAATTTGACATATTTTCAAATATATACATATATATATATATATATATATATATATATATATATATTATTAATAATATTGAATATTTTATTAATATATAGTTGTGGACAACTAATTTCCTTACAAATTTTGTTCAAAATTTACAAATTAAACTGTGTTAAGATTCTTTTTAGAGGTTATCACAAAGTTTATTATTCTCTTTATGCGAATAACTTGTACAGTTTATATATTTGAAAGGAATGTAGATACTATAATTTTCATGGCAGACATTAGAATAATATACAAGTTTATTTCATTATGAGTGATAAGTCATGCAAAAAGTTTCTTATAATAAGATTTGGTTAAATAAAGTTTTTTTTAATTTCAGTTTCTGTCTTGTTCCTCCTATAGGCTGGTTACTGTCTTACATTCAAAGGTAAACCTGTTAGTGGAGCTTAGTTTATATGACGTACTTGATACCCAGATATTATATTATTTGGCTGTCTCTACAGGTGCTATTTTTCTTTATCTTATTTTATTTCTGAAACTCTTGTGGTAAAAAAATCGAACAAAAAATTCTAACATAACCAACATTAACAACAGAAAGGCGTTGATTTACACTATCTATCCCACTGTTCTTATTATTGTAACACCTTTAAACCGCCTAAAGTACAAAATATACCTTTTTAATATTTATTTCCATAACAATGATGTTAATTACACAAACAGTCCCTGTGGTATATCTCTATCTTCATACTGTGATTCTCAGGCCCTACTAGTTACGATAACTGTCACTTGGATTGATGATGTGCGTAGGACAATTCAGCTCAGGAAAGAAGGCATTATAAAATTGCTTCATATTTAAAAACAAAAATTTTATTTCAGTCTTTTATCTTGTTGCCGAATGGCTTCGACGGCACGTTTAACCTTAAAACCTTTTGGTGGCCTTGAAAAGGACCGTTTTTGTCGTTAGCTCAGAGAAGAGATGTTGGATCGCGGAGATGGTCGAAGTGGAATCGGCTGCAGTCGGGGAATTGTGGTTCCTCCGTTGAAATCCGACCGGGCTTTCCCTCAATGGAGGTTGGGTTCTCACTAAGCGTGGTAGTGGAGAACCCCGGAGCCCGTAGTGTCGGGTCGGCGGCGGTCATCATTCGCCAGCGCGGCCGAGCGATTCTCCCCGAGAATCGCCGGCCAAGACGATGGAAGCCCGTCGAGCTGGAGCAGGAAAACAGCGTCCGCTTCCGGCAGCTCCGTCGACGGGCCGGCCAGGCCTGTTGCTCCGGCGGGGTGGAACCACGTTGAACCGGCCAGGGAACTCCTTCAGGTCTTCTTCCATCTTCTTGTTCTCCTTCTTCCTCTAGTTTTTCTCCAAGCGGTGGTGGACGATGAAGTGACACTTCACGCCAAGAAGCCTTCATTTATTAGAACTTGCAGTGGTGGGGCAGCGCCGCTATGGTAGGGTATATGAGCGATCAGCTAGCTATGTGGTGGGAGTGCCACCTGTGTACCCGCGTAAGTAAACTGCACTCCCGCTTACATTTCCTCATCCTTGCGTTCAAGGCACGTGGTACCAATCTTAAAGATTCATCTTTAAAACTTGGTCAACAGTATACACAACATAATACATTCACTTCTCATATTAGCAGTATTCATAAAGTACACTAAAGTACTGTGAGTAGTATTAGGATTTTGTGGTCCGATTTGAAATAGATAGATTTTATTTTTAAGAAATATAATGTTAAAATAAAAAATTTAATATCCACCTTATCAGCAAAAAGGATGCGTTTTCTTGAGATCTTTCGGCTTATTTCGAACCATTATCAGGAGATGAAAATAGTATTGGTCAAATATTAGAATAATTACACAGTGATGACTGTTTAAATGTCAAAAGTATACTGAAGATAATAAAATAACTTCTTTTTTTTATAGAAAAGGTAGTATATTCATGAATATGAAAGAATGGTCAAGTTAATAATTTCTATTTTACTTAGTAAAAAATAATCTGCACAATTCATTTTTATGATTGTTAAAGAATGATGTGATTATTTTATCTTTTTTTAATTTTTACCTATTCATAATTTTTTGAGGAGTCCCAAGAAATTATATTGCATTTCAGTTGGAAAATAATATATAGGAATGATAATCTTAATATTTTATTAGTGAAATAATTGGATTTTATTAAAATAAAACGGAATTTTGGTTTCTTTCCATAAAAATTGTTCATCTAACTGAAGTATCAATTAGAATTTCAGTGATCTAAGTCTGTTTTGTTTAAGTATATTATATATAATGTTTACTAACAGTTACTTATGCAAAATTCATCAATCTGATCATTCTTAATAGATTTCTGTATTTTTTTTTTTTGTAAATAAATTTTCCTATGTTTATAATTACTCTAAACTAAAAAAAAAAGAAAATGTGTATAATGAAACATAAAATAGCTGACAGAATAATGAAATAAAAACAATTTAGGCCAGTACTTTTTGTCCATTTAATATATTATTATAACTAAGTATGTATTATTCAAGGGTAATGAAATGGAACACTGGTTTTTCATCATTAAAGACTACAAGTCACTATTTGTTATCTTTTTTTTTCTTTTCTATGGTATATTTAGTGTAAGGCTTTATATTTATAGTTAGATGATGTTAAATAGTCAGAGTCATCAGATATATTTTCTTATTTTCTTTAACTACCTGTTTTTCATTAACTTGTAACTGCTGTTCGCTATTGCATAGAAATAGGTGTACTCCATAAACTGATTTTGGTTATTTATATTAATGAGATTTAAAAAAACTATGCAATCAAATTAATATTTTACTCTATATTTAATCATTTAACCTTTAATATTATAGAATGCAAGATACAACTTTTTGAGACTGTTTTACCTTCTAAACATGCTGCGATCAAATTAACCAAGTTTTGTTTTGTTGTCTTAATAGTAACAGAAAGATCTCATTGGAGCCCTTTTAGGTCACAAGGTAGAGGTTGTCTTAAAAGTAATAGTGTTATTGTCGTAATAGTTTTGTTATCTTTTTGTTATCTCTTAACAGTTTATTCAATTTTTTTGAGATCCTGCTACAAATTTTTCTTCTATCTTATTTGTCAACTCACAAATAATAATAACAGCCTTTATTGAAATAATATTTATAAACTTAAAATATATATGACAAAAGACAATACCCTTTGGTCTGTGACGACCATCAAAGGGATTGTAGAACTAAAGAAAAAAAAATGAATTCTTAAATCAAAGAAAATCTATATTTTCAAGCCTTTTTACAGTGTTTACTTAATACTGGCCAACCACTTCCTTTAAGATACCACTTCAGATACTCCAACTCCAAAAATTCCTGATGAAAACAATGTAGCCTTATCTCCCATAGAATAGGACAAAATGTGCTGCACCCTATAATACTATATTTACCAGTCTCAATTTATTATTTTTGTGTTTTTTGTTCCATACATGTTGACCATGTTTTTTTATTATTTTTTTTTAATACATAGATCTACCCTGCTATTATTAGATTTCATTCTGGATAAAGTAATTTCATTCATTGCTAGTGCTAATCTGCTTTTGATATTTCCCAGTATTTCATCTATCTTTTGAAATTTTAATGTCATAATAACAAAAGTTTTCAATTTGTGGTATATGGGGAATATACCATTATCTTAATATTATCTTTATATCTTTCCCATTGTATATCTTTCACATACTTTCAGACTGAAATTCTCTCTTAGCATTAAATTCATGTTTTCTTTCAATTTATCTATAAATTCTATCTCTGTGGAAAAAAATGTTATCTATTAATCTTAGCATCTTCATTTTTTCTTCTTACATAGTTACTATACTATGAATTTTTTCTTAACATAGTGACAGTAAAATTGGTATATCAAAATGTAATCAGTAATCTATCGACTGAAATACAGTTTAATTTTATTATTTAATAAATACTAAACAAATAACAGAGACTTTTTATCATAAATAATTGTTTGGTAACAACAACCCTTGTGTTTGTTTTTCTGTTAAGCCTCCAGTACCACTGTAAGGTATTCAAAGGATGAATAAGGATGATATGAATAAATGTAATAACAATCCAAACCATCCAAAACAATCCTATTTGTTAAAAAAAGCCCCAGTTATTTGCTTAATACTTATAAGTCTTGTTTAGTTTTATGAATTGTTTTATTTTATATCTACAAATCAAAAATTTACTTTTTGATAGTATACCATTTATTTCTAAACTATCAATTAAATCAAAATCGTAACAGATGTTATGATTTATTTGGAGGCTTTATATTTTTACTTCATTTGTTTTGATGTTTTTGAACTGGTCATACATGTCATGCTCAGAATAGTTTTGTTAATCGATCCATAACGATCAAAGAATGCTTATAAAACAACAATTTAAATCCAATTAATCGGAGACTGTGTATAATCAGACTTTTATGCTACTGTATTTTTTTCACAGAACCCATATCTTAAAAATGCTCACAAATATTAAGATATTATGTTATCCTGTGTATTGACTGGGTTTGGTCTAGACTTGCAAATTTTGAATTAGAAAATTTGAGATTAACATTTTAATACAAGAATACTTTATTCATTTATTGTGATGTTCATACAAACTCTATACTCATAGCTTTAATTACTATTTTCAGTTATTTTTATGTTACGTATATATAAGTAGTTAAGAAACAACACTTACCCATTAATGCAAACCATAAAATATATTATTCAAGATAGTAGATTTTTTCTTTATTTTGTAGTACTCCTTTTATAGGACTATCACCGAATAAGGAAAGAATCTTCTGTTTCAGTGTATTGTGTTACATAATAAAATAAATCTGGGATAATAATAAGTAGAATTTAGATTACCATGCCTATTAATTTTTTTACTAGGTTTGTAGTTAAGCATGTACATTTAATCATATTTCATGTTGTTGTTGGTTCCAGTAATTTTTTTATAAAAATATATAATAATCTTGGACTTCGTTTTATTATTGATGTATTTTAGTTTTTAGAAGTTGTATAACAATGTTAACATAGGTCAGGCTAAGATTATCCATACATGTGATCACATTGGCAGTACCCTCCATCCTGGCAGACAAACTATTACCTGGATGGGCGCATCCACATTGGCTGAGTAGCTTGTTGAGTGATGGCAGCATGCCTCTGATTAAGTTTGCTTCAAGTATTGAAATTCAGGCCACAGGGCCAAGTTTTGTTCTGAAGTAGGTAGGGTGCTACTGTTTTATATATGGTAAAGCCGGCCAAATACGTAAAGATTGCAAACAGGAACTAGATGCTCGTTCTGTAAATCATATCATCAGCACCTGGAGGTCTCTCTTTATCTTTTTAGACTCTGGAACTACTGTAAGGTATTACTTTAGAGGATGAATGAGGATGATGTGTATCAATTTGAATGAAGTGTATATCTTTGGGAGATCCTCTCACTGGGGAGGGGTGGGAGGCTTCAGTTCTCCACCTACAATGATAGGGTGAGGTTCCTTGAGATTCCATTGGGGGTAAAAATAACTTGTCTCAGTGAGAGATCCCTTTGGGGATTCCCCACTAGAGGCAAGGCATCAGAGTGTAGGTGAGGAGTACCTTTTGCAAACTCCTCACTTGAGGCATGGTAAGCAAAAAGACTGGGTCCTGAGGTACTTTGAGATGAGGGCAACCTCCGAAGCTGAGCTGCAGGTCCAGCTCTGGGGAGGGAAATAAGATTATCCAGCAATTGGATGTATCAAAATATAATCAAAATGCTTTATGGACATTTTATTGGTAAGCAGTCAAATGCTGGAGTTTATTATTCTCATATAAAATGTTACTAAATAAGCTTAATTTTTATTTATTAAAAAAAGAAAACATATCAAACCAACATTTGGAAATATTATTGCTTTATTTGTTTATTTAATAATAATTGCTCTTAAAGGGATCTTAAAAGATTTATAAATAATTCAGTAGTTGAATGTAGGAATTACCACCCTCTTTTTGATTACTGATCCACTTACATCTGAATTAGATGTTTATTTTAGAATGGATTACTTGGTAGCATTTCGACCATTGGATTTATCGTGAGACTATTGGACAAAAAATTGAACCCCAAGGGCAATCTGTGAACAGCTCCATTCCACAGCAAATGCACTGTGTCTAAATGTCTGAAATTCTTAAGATAAATGTAGCCATGGCCAACCGAGGCAAAAGAACCCAAACTGGAGAAGAAGGAATTAAGTATAAAAAAAGGAGTATAAAAAAAAGGATAACACATCTTGAATCACAGCTCAAGATGTATAAAGAGATATGAAACAGCTTTAAAAAATCAGATTGATTACAGAATACTTAAGGGAATATTCCACAGCTTAACATACCCTTGATTATACTAATATTCTACTCAGAATGCATCTGGTTCAGAAATTAATACTTTATTCATTTTAAAATAAGGCAATTAACATAAGTAGAACATCTAAAAACATCATTGATATTCTGTTAATTTTCATAGCTTTTTTAACTTAGAATAAACATATATGTTGTATATTTTTTGCAATATTCCTCGTTTATTTTTGTTTTTATTTAATTTTATCAGTATTTATAAATAGCTAAATAAATCTGTTCGGATTTTTTGTTTGTTTCGTTTTCATTTGATAATATATTCTTATATCTAATTAGTCACTCTTAATTAAAAGAAGTTCATTTGGTATGGTAAAATATTAGTACAAGAGCAGGCAAACCGGCAGCTGTTTCATCCTAAAGAAACTTAACTACATCCTTTTAGTCAGATCAGTATATTGAAAGCAACCATGTTAGATAAAGCTTATATAGATAAACAGAACGTCTAGACTCCACCCATATCACAGTAACCACCTACCTAATCTATCAAAACCTGATGTAAGTTACATTATTAAAAAAGAAGAATGTAACATTTGGTATTTTTGATCATTAGTTTTATGGATAATGTTTCTTTTTTTATAACAAAAAAAAAAAGGTAACAAAAATATTAAAAAAAAATAAATACATAAATAGACACTACTATTAAATTAATCCAGGTTTATTATCCATATATTTGTATTTATGAAATTTCTTTTATAACGTTCATCATATGTACAGCTTTACCTTTTGTTACTTTTTAACAGTGGGCGGGTATTTTAATGCGTTATACGGTAAAATAACAAACCATCCGGCTACCCGTTCTATATGCATTTTTAAAACATTAAAATAATTACATTGTATTTAATTTAGTTGTTATTAATCAACCCGTAATTATTACGGTAAGTTCTTAAATGTTCTATAATAATGTATGTTAACCTTCAATGTGTGTGGTATTTATAGATCCAGATATTGAATTTGTTTTATTATAAGCGTTTCCGTTTATAGCCCTAATTGGTTTTCGGCACCTTTTAAATAATTTATATTTTCCGTTCTCTTTTGTATTTATTATGCTAATTTTAAAATAATGTAATTTAATTACGAACTTAACAGTTTTCTTTACATTAAAACAAAAATCACGGAAGTTTTTTAATAGAAACATAGAAATTAAAGAAGAAAAAGGATGCTGTGAATGTGAGTTAAATTTTGCTAATTTATGTAGCTTACTGATTGTTATAAGAACAGTAAACTATTCTAAATTTTGGTAAAATATGCTAATTTTTACTCAAAAAGACATCAATTAATGTTTAAGAATTTCTTAATACATTTTATTTATTCCTTTCCTGGCACCATAATTATTGAGCTATGCTGCATGAAGGAAAGAATGGTAATCAGTAAAAAAAAAAGAAAAAAAGAATGTCCTATAGTTTTAATTTCTCATCTAGTGCTATAACAGAGATATAGCTTTAGAAAGGAAAGTAATCAGTTCAATTTTGGCATATGTGATTTTTCACCGGATCTTGAAGTTTTGACACCTGAGGAACCCATAAAACCGGATGGAAATTTTCCGGATATTCGTACGTACGTGTGTATGAACGGTGTCGTCCTTTAAATCACTTAAATCTCCAGAACCCCTGAACCCATGTTGACCAAACTTAGATTACTTCTATATAGGAAATTGATGGCATTAAATTTTCAACTTAATGTCAATGGGGCGAGGGCTGTAGATCAAGGTCACCACCAGTATCTCGAGATTTCGACTAATTAAGGTTTTATTTTTCTTAGGCACATTTGTTAACAATTAAAAAAAATAATAATATTTTAAATAAAATTTGTAAAATCGCACTCCCAACCGCAAAAAAATGCTCCATAAACTAATGGCTAAGTGGGTACACTGCGTCAATAGTACTCCCCTCCCGTCACAAGACGCGCTAGTGTACCACTCACGTACAACTGTAGTAGTCTTCTGTTGTGTTGTTTTCTGACAAAAGTGAGCAGTAGAATTAAATAAATCAATAATATTTAAAGTGTAAAAAAGTATTTAAAGTAGTCGCTAGTACCGCGTGAGTGAAATACAGTATCCGAAAATGATTTAGGTAGAATCATTGAATTAAACAAAGATTATTATATTTAACTAAAATGATAAATATTTTTAATTAAGTTATGTTTGTAAGCCCTGTATCAGAAAAAAACCGCGTGACTGGAAAGTCCTAAAAATGTTTTCTCAGTTTTGTTTTTGCATTTCTCGTGGTGTCATGAACCAGGGACGCCAAACTCCCTCCCCCAAAAAAAAAAAAAAAAATAATAATAATTGGCAGGTAATGTACGTGTATTGGCATGTTTGAAGCTTAATAATTTTTGACTGGATAAACCGATTTTGATGAAAATTAGTACAGATATTCCTGTACATGGGAAAATTTGTAAAAAGTTAGGATCAGTATCTGCAGGGGATGGGTAGATAGTTTCTTTGAGGTCATTTTTGTCATAATTTTAGCATCACACACTGATGCTAAATCGGTGTTGAAAATTGTCTTCAACTGTTTCATAAGGATTCAATTTTGTCTATGTATGAAAATTGCGTAAGAGATGACTATCTCTTGTGAAATTTGGTTCGTCAGTAAACAAAATATACAAGTAAAGTTGTCGACTTGTTTTCCAAGTTGCAGAACTCCAAGAGAAGCGGACCGTCTCTCGGGTGTAGACGTTGAATTGGTTTTTTACGTTAAGAATAAGACATCTTTTTTTGTTCAAGTATTCTCCAAACTATCGAATGCGAAACTCCGATCCAAGTCCGTCGTCTACTGATGCCTAGATTGCTTTGAACTTCATCGATAATAATTTTATCGATAACAACGTCGTGTTGAACAGATCGTTCAAACTGGTACAAATACAAGGTGGTGAACTGTTTCCTGAAGATTGCGAAAAGTCGCGCTAATTATTTTGGTATGTGGAATCCTGCGATTCGGAAAACGTATATAAATATTCTGCTGAAGAAGTTACTGTAGTAACATAATGGTAATGTTACCATTATTACACAATCAAAATGATACCATATCAACGTATTTCTGTGTTGTAAATAAGTACGGAGTTACTTCAATGGCAAACTGATCATTTTTAAATTAAAATTCACAAAAAACATTCACTAACGATAGCAAACTACCTTATTAATCGCTAATATAGTATTGCGAATTGTTGATTCGCTGTTGTATTATTTTCAACTTCGAAGTAATAATTTTTCAAATAATTTATTGTAATTCTGTCATTAATAAATAAATTATCTAAGTAATTGTCAATTATTACTTTACGTCCCAGATTTCTTAAAACTATTGCAAATACGGTTCTGAAATTTATTTTACTCTATTTTTTCAGGTCAAAAACCATAAGAGATCACTAATTCTCTTCCTTAATTAACGTTCTAAAAATTTCACTTCCAACTCAATTTCATCGGGGTAGCTGAAATCCGAGAGAAAACTTTCACTAGCCGTAACTCGCAAATGAAGCATTTTAGAAAATATTTTTACATGAACTTTTTCTATTATATTCATAAGCAGAATAGATTATGAAAGTCCCGGGCGAATTTCGTGATAAATTTTGTATATTATCAACTTCGCTTCTTTTTTCTGTATTACATTCTGTCCCACTAAAAACAAGTTATATTTAACAGTCTACGAATTATTGCTGCTTCAAACTAATCGACTGATTAATTTGTATGATGTTTTCAAAGCAACTGGACATCTATTAGAAATTTTATTCTGAATCAGTGATAGTTGGAAGCTGTGTTCTTTGTTCGTTCAGAAATTTTAATTCCTGGATACCTGGTTGGTAGGGAAGGAAGTGTTATTAATTAAAGCCTAATAATTGAATCATTGACGGGATATAGTATCCCAAATCAGCTATCCCAAATCATCATCGCAAATCAGCTAATTTCGAAGACGAAAGTTCTAAGTTTCACATCCTGTGAGAGGTGCTATTATTCGTATTTGATATCAACGTAGATACCGGTGTTCTTAGCTGATTGACTCTCAATTAACCACACATTTCAGAAATGGTCGACCTGAAACTGCACAAGATTTCACTTCATTTATATTCATTCATATCATCCTTTGAAGTAATACCTTACGGTCGTTCCGGAGACTAAACAAAAAAAAAAATATGTGGCAGTCGCGGGACTGGCCGACAGAAGTTATTACTTCTTTTACGAGTTATGGTGGATGTATGTTTTTTTGAAAAAATTCCCCCATTTCCACACACACACATGAAATTTGTGTGTGTGTATATATATGAAATGTTAATAATTGTCAAAGACATTAATTTAAAAATTTGAAATCCGCGCGCAAGAGTTGGTATTACTGACACCTTAATTTAGGTTGGCAGTAACA
>JAAAKQ030182357.1:14940-29989 GCA_010016005.3 Zanna intricata | reverse complement strand
AAAAAAGTGCCAAAGAAGCTTACAAAATGTTAAAATCAGTGTATGGTGATAATGTGGTAACTTTGAAGACTGTTTACCAGTGATATAAGCGATTTAAAAGTGGAAATGAGTCTGTTAAGGACGAGAAACAGTCGGGACGTCCTTTGACCTCAAAAACAGATGAAAATGTTCAAAAAATCGCCAAACTTGTTCGTTCAAACAGGTGAATGACTATTCGAGAGCTTACTGAAGAACTTAACATCTCCTACGGGTTCGTGCAAAGCATTTTGTGCAAAGAAAGAGACCTAAAAAATGGGCCAACGACTTTCTTCTTCATCATGACAACGCGCCATGCCACAAGTCGCTTTTGATTCATGAGTTTTTGGCCACTAAAAGTCTTCCTGTCGGTCCACATCCGCCTTACTCACCAGATTTAGCACCATGGGACTTCTGGCTCTTCTCGAAAATAAAAAATGTGCTAAAAGAAAAATTTTTTTGACACCATTTCTGACATTGTGAAAGTCATGATAGAGCAGCTGAAAGCCATTCCAAAAGAAGCCTTCCATAAATGCTTCCAATCATGGATTCAACATTGTGATAGGTGTATTGCTACCCCAAGGACAGTACTTTGTAGGAGATTAATTCATATTTAAGGTAACTTTTTTACTTTGTTTTTTTTATAACATAATTCACCATATTTTTTTATCACACCTCGTATATTCAGTTTTTTATATGGTTGATTTTTATATCACTGTGAAAAAAAATATCTTAAATGTCTTTTTATTTAATTTGAATATTTATATTAATTTATAAAGATCCATCTTCAATGAAACTTACAGGATAATTATTTGACTTTGCGTATACACTGATTTAAATTTTTATTATCATTTCAAAATCATGTTTTAGGGCATACTATTTGTTAAAACTGTTTTTTTGTTGAAACAAAAACTGTGAGAAACAGTTTTTTGCCTTTCTTTTGCATGTGATTTTAGTAGCAAAAATTAAAAGAATTATTATTTTTTTCTGGTTACCATGATCTCTGAAGATAGTAAACAACAGCAACATGTTTTGCTGCCTTATGATTGATTCTCATACGACTCTGATTCTACTCTCACTTACAGTTCTTTTATTGCACTTATTTGTCAGCTCATTCATTCTACTACTTTGCTGATACATTCATGATTAGATAACATGTTATGTTTGGAAGCATTTGTAAGCGTAAAAACTTTAATAAATTCATTTATTCAGATCTTAATTTTATCCATTTTAAGTTAAATTTTTCCAGTTTTAATGAACTGTTAACTGATACGACAGTCAGTTAATATCAGAAGCATTCTGGCTGGTAATTGCAGGCATTTACTTGAGAAACAGTTGTTAATCTCGTCATCTCTATGTGGGACATATAACTTGGTAAGAGCACTGACTGTTTATTTGTGGATTAGATTGAAAAGACATAAAATGTAGTAAAAAATTCATATCAGCTGACGAGGATGAATCTTAGGAAGGTTCATCTGTGTCGTTCCAATCTACATAAAATCATTTACATAGAGGTTATGGTTGCCTTCCCATAGATATGATTTGAGGCCCTGCTGAACCACTTTGTGTTATTATGTTTATGGGTTCTCGACATATCATCTGGCTTCTGTTATATTTTAATTAACCTTGTAGTCTCTCTCCTGGCACTCTTGAGTATGTAATGAGTAAAAACTTTACTCTGCACTAGCAAGGGATGTAGAGCTGCATTCAGGCTCCATAATCAACTGTAATCGACTGAATTGCAAAAGATATCTGGAGACATATATGTCATGCTAGTCAATCTATGTAAGTACATAAAAAATAGTGGGATCCATAAAATTGTGAACATACTTCTTATAACTGATGGTTATGTAACACTTGAACATCTCACTAATACCATAAAAAAAAGAATTTGAAGAATGATAAATGCCAAAATTAAAGCCACGTTAAATAAATTAGTTTCTATACCATTAACATTAAAACAATGTTTGTTGCAGTCTCCTAGAATGTTTATTTGTAGTTAGTATTGATATATTAGCTTGCCAGCCTTGTTGGAATGGGTGATTCATTTCGGCTATATCATATTTTGTCATTGTAAAACATTGATTAAATACAGAGTAAGGGATTGGCCATTGATCTAATAAGTTTTGTCACATTAAAGGTACTGTATTGCTACAGAAGTCATTAGTACAGTATAATAGCTAAAACATCTTTTGCTTTCCATATCGGAGCGCACAAGTTTAGTATCTGGTGGTCCTCCAGCGTGTCCCATAAGATTCCGCTTATTCTCCATGTGGCAGACTGATCAGCCTGCAACATTTTCCTTGATTGTGTGTATATTAAAACTATGAGTAGTTCACACTGTTAGTGGGTTTTTTTTCTATAATAATGCATCTGAAATGAATTATTTAAATTGCTAAATAATTGGCTTTTATATGAATTTTAATTCATTTACAATTATGAATTTATTTGATTTGTTTTGTTTGATTAAATGGAAAAAAATGGTTTGTATGTTTTTTAGTTTTCGTATTGGTGCATTTGTGTGACTGTGTAAACTGTTGCCTCAGTTGCCAGTGTTGATTTAATAGTGCATTGGTAACTAGGCAGCATCATTGCAGATGATACTACTACCTGCTTTCCCCTGCTTATTTAATCCAGCTGACAGATAATTTTCCTGCTAGCAGCTTCAGTTTTGTCTCAAAAATTCTTCTTTGGATGAGTGCTATTTCCCATACTGTAGAATAAGAAGTTGACTTACCTCTCTATTAAAGTCTTGAGTGGTTGTCTTGATGTCATGGGGTTACAGATAGAGCAAGGGCAACAGTTGTGATGAGCCAAGCTCTTATTGTGTCCCAGCAGCAGTTGTTCATGGTAGTTCATCTGAGGAACAAGAGATAAAGAGTATGAAAGGAAGTGATTAAAGAGGACTACTTTGTTTACTTATTATTAGACTGAAAAAGTTTTTTTTTTTAATGTAATTGATAAAAATTATGTAAAACAATGTTTGATTATTTTTTTTGTTACAGTGAGACTAAAACGTCATTTTATGTGGCGTAATCACCTGTGTCTAGTCTTTGAACTGTTATCGTACAATCTGTATGATTTACTACGTAACACCAATTTTAGAGGCGTTTCATTGAATTTGACTCGTAAATTTGCTCAGCAATTATGTACAGCATTGCTGTTTTTATCAACGCCTGAACTCAACATTATTCACTGTGATTTAAAGCCAGAAAATATACTACTATGTAATCCTAAGAGATCTGGTATAAAAATTGTTGATTTTGGCAGTTCATGCCAGTATGGACAAAGGGTATGTTGTTTTCATTTTTATTTTAAATTAATTTATATTTTTCCAAAATTTTAATAGAGATCTGAAAAGTTTGTAAAATTAAAGAGATTTTGTAATAAATTCTGTAAATCTAATATCAGTTACCGAAAAGTAAATGAAATGGATAAATTTACATATGTTTTCTTTGTTATATTTTAATCTTAAAAGTTCTATTAATTTTTTTTTAATTGTGAATTTTAAATTTAATAAAAACTTGTAGATCTTGGGTAGACATTTATTAAATGTCAAGTAAAATAAAATACTTTATAATATGTATTCATAATATTGAGAAAGAAGAAGAGTTATTTATATAAATTGTATTAAGAATTCAGTAACTGTGAGGCATGAGGTAACGATATTGTAAATCTGCATTACTTTTAACATGAATACGGTTGAAAATAAAATATTTGAAAGAGACATTTGAAAAAAATAGAAATCCATTGATATTATTAATCATTAAATATGAGTGTTAAAATATTGAATGATAATGGATTAATTGCTTTTAGAGAAATTTTGTCTGAAAATAAATTATGTAATAAAATACGACAAAAAAAAAAGGATGAAGAGATTAAGGAAAAACATTACATAATGCCAAAAAGGCAATGAATAGGAGTTTTAAAAATGTTGTTATGGAAGACTATTGAAAATTAGGTGGGTTAATAAAATTTAAAATGAGTTTTAAGAAAATTCTCAGAAATGATCACTTGTTTAAAATTTCTCTCATTTGAAGGATTGGAAATTACAAACAGACAACGAGAATATTTTGTTTTATTTATTTAAATTTGATGTTTCTGGTTAAAATCTATTGCTGTTTTTTTTTTTTTACCAGCACTAGAATTTAAATATTTATTTTTAGAAAAATTATAAGATGAATATTTTTTAAACTATGAAACATTATGTTGTATTATATCTGCAAGTGTTATGTATTATGTCTTGTGCAGATATATCAGTACATTCAGTCGAGGTTCTATCGTTCGCCTGAAGTGTTATTAGGTATACCATATGACCTCGCTATTGACATGTGGAGTCTTGGTTGTATACTTGTTGAAATGCACACCGGAGAACCTCTGTTCAGTGGCTCTAATGAGGTAAATGACTTATTCATTATTATCCAGCATATTAAAATTAATTTTAATTCCAGAAATATTCTTACATGTTCTCATTTGGCACGTGGAGGCTGAAATATATATAGTAATATTTATTTAGTGATGACAGAATTAAGTGTATCTGATTTAGTTTTAAGATCTGTAACTTCATATTAATTTTTAAAGTTGCTTGTTTTATAAAGTAGTGTATCACACTATAGCTTATTGTGTGGTATATTTTATCATATTTTATTTACTGTAGAATTACCTCTATGATACTGTTGGGCAAGTTTTAAAGAATTAATCACCAAACATTTTCTATCATCTAACATAATCTTATATGTCCTTACAGATGATTAGTTTCAGGTATAAATTCTTTGTGCAATTGATTCAAGTATGTTGGGTTATGTAGAAACTTATTTTAATTATTTAACTTTTTTATATTCAAATAGTTTTGTTTATATCAGTATTATACTTTTACTGAGTTCACAAGCTGTAGGACTTTCTTCTTTTTTTTTTGTAGATTATTTAGGTTACTTTTATAGAGATTTAAAAAATTAAGACATGGTAGTCCTACTGCTACATGGACATAATATGGGTTCCTATTATGTTTCATTTTTATATCCTTACAATCGAGATAACAGATATCATTTATTGATCAATCATTATGATCAGTCAATTTTAGGGCCTTATGTTTCATAATTTATTTATAAATATACTGTTACAAATTTTAATTTTTTAAATACTTTTCACTGTTTTATTTATTTTTATTTTGTTTTTGATGTTACAAAATAACGTCATACATTTTTAATCTCGCATTCATCCATAAAGGAATTTTATCAAGTTACAACTTCACTATTCAGTTTTAGTCTGTAATTTAGTACTAATTTTAGAATAAATTGTAAATATATATAAAATAGATATTGTAGTTTTCATTATTGTTAGAACCAAAAGTTATATGAATAGAATAAAAAAAATTAGACATTATGCTTATAAATATAACTCGTACAATAAACTTAACTATTTCCTGTATGGGTTATATTTATATTAGCATAATATGCAAATAGATGCCATTTAAAACAAACACTATCCTAATCTTACAGGCTAAAATATGTGCTACAAACTGTGTTTTACATTTAAGGTGTTTTTTTATTCTATTCTCAGTGCAATGTATAAAGAACAATTTATAAAATCTCTTCTAAAGGTTGCTAGATGATTTAATCTGCCTTAGCCATAGAGGATATGATAGATGGTGACTAATGCTGAAAACCCATCTACATTTTTGAACTTTGCAAATAAATTGCTGGGTAAAAACTAGTACTTTTTCTTTATATATGTACGAGGGCTATTTTTTAAATGTACTTGATTTGGTTATAAGATTTATAACATTTTTTTTTTTTTTTAATTAGCTTATTGTATGATATATTACTTAATCAATTTTTCCAAGTCCTCAAAATTTTATTTTCTGTTTTTTATGTAAATTTTGCGCAGCTGACAAAATGTGCATGCTTCTGGCAGGCCTTGCACAAATGCAGATCCCATTTGCAGTCATATTGTCACTGTGTAATGTTCATATTGAGGTTGAATTGTTTCAAATAACTGTGCAGCTCACCAATTGTAAAATGTCGTCTGTGATTTGATTTCTGACTGCAAGGAAAATGTCAGCAGCAGACATTCATTGCCAGATATGTGAGGTTTACAGGCCTAATTCAATGAGTGGCAGCAAAGTACATAAATGTGTAAGAATGTTCAAGGACGAGCGGGAAAATGTCCATGATGAACCAAAATCAGGCCAACCATTTGTAATCACAGACAATTAGGTACATAAAGTTGATGTGAAAATTCATGAAGACTGGAGAGCCACAAAATTTCACTGACAAAAGTCAGTGCTGTACAAAATAGTTTCTGAAATATGGCAGTTAGAAAACTGTGCTGATGATGGATTCCCAGGCTGCTCTCTTAAGAACACCAGAAAAGATGAATGGCTATATGGTATTTAACATTTTTGACCCGATACAATGACAAAGGAAATGAATGTTTGGACCATATGGGGCGAGATGGGTTTCTCATATCACTCCAGCGTTAGTCAATGGTGCCATTCCATTGGTCAATAGTCATTTTAGTCAATGGAATGACACCAGACCTCCCAAGTGGAAGCCAAACAAACAATGTCAACACACAAGATTATGGCAACTGTATTTTAAGATAGTTCTGATGGTGTCCTGTTAGTCGATTTTATGTCCAAGGACAGTAAATTTAGCAGATGCTGTAAGATCTTGACAAACCTTCAGAGTGTCATACAGAATAAGTGATGTGGCCTACTGCCATCTGGAGTTTTGTTGCTGCACGACACCTCATTCTGCTGCTCAAACTCTAGTGTTTATCAGATCTTTTGGATGGGAGCAAATGCACCACCCACCTGTACATCCCAAATCTTGTGCTGAGTGATTACGATCTGTTCTGCTATCTGAAAGAGTTTCTCAGCAATCAACGGTTTGACAACGATGAAAAAGTGAAAACAATGGTTGAAGACTGTTTGTCTTCGCAGGCTGCTGATTTCTATGATGTGGGCAACAGTTCAGTAAAACGCTTTGATAAATGTTTAAACAAACTAGGTAACTAGATAGAACAGTAGCATAAAGTGAAGTTTTTTTGTAGTATCTTGATCAGCTTTGTGTTAAAAAATGGATCTTACTGTATATCGTATGTGTATATAAATATATATATATATATATATATATAAATATAAATTTACATTTTATATATTTAATATTTATATATTAAATATATAAAATGTTCATTTGGACAATATACCTACACTATTATATACATTTGTTTTCAGTGTGTTATACTCCTAAGAGTAGGCATTTATTTCTTTTGGAGTATGAATTTTTTATGCTTAAATGGAAACAATTCTAATTGATGCTTAAAGAAGTTTCAGTTCTTAAGTTGTGATAATAAATACATCAAATACAACAGTATAAAAACAAAAGTTTTTTTTTTTGCTATTATTTACTCAATCAGTTTTTATCCTTAAAATGTTATTTTCTTTATAATTTCCATGAACTTTTAAAACATTCTTGCCAATAAATTGTTTTTATTTAATGATAATTATTTTTTTTTTAATTTCCATGTTATAAAAATAATGGGGTTTGAAGCCAACTGCGCAGAAAGTGTTTCACCTCTTCTGTTAATTATAAATCGTTTTAATTTTCAGTAACTCCTCAAACGATTCAAGCAAATAGTAAATAGACACACATCCATAAGGGGGATGTATGACTAGTTTTGTTGTACTTAAGTCAATTTTTGTTTAATTACTGTGGCAATTAATAATCTGGCATTGTCGTTAAGGTTCAATATATTGTGGATTGTGATTGTTTGTCTTTTAAACTAATATATTGCATTGATCTTGGCTAACAGCTCACTACAATATGCAGCATTTATTTTCTCTCTTTGTGAAGAAAATTAACAGGCATGAATAATGTAAAAGTACTTCATACACTTGCTTTGAAGTATTATTTAAATTTTGAATTTTTGAAAAAATGTTGTATATGTAAATTAGGTAGGTCTTTGTTAAACAAGAATCTGAATACAAAATTATATTGCATCACTTGTGCTATCATAAATTATTTTCCCGTTTTTATTTAGAAAATTATCAAACAGATCTATTTAAAATTAAAAGATAATCGTATGAATTTCTTCACAATTACATATAACATTTTTTAAGCGTTTATTTATGTTTATTACTAAAATGATACACTAATTTTTAATATAATTTTATTTCAGATAAATATGCAAAACTTTAAAATTTTCTAACCAGCAATTATATGATTCATTATCATTTAAAACAAAGAATGCTGGTGTCATTTTGTGTATAATTTGTTTGTTTTAATGTTCTAAGACAAACCGGTTTGGATAATTTAATGTATTCATGTTAATTTTGTTTACAGTTTGATCAGATGAACAAAATCGTTGAAGTGCTTGGTATGCCACCAAAACACTTGCTTGATCAAGCGCTTAAAGCTAGAAAATATTTTGATAGGCTACCAGGTGATGGTTCTTATGTACTAAAGAAACCAAAGGACATGAGGAAGTATAAAGGACCTGGACTAAGACGATTACATGACATACTTGGTGTTGAGTCTGGTGGTCCTGGTGGTAGGCGACTAGGTGAACCAGGACATTCTGTTTCAGATTATCTAAAATTTAAGGTAAACTTCTGTTTTCCTAAATTAAGTTTTTTTTTATATATTACATTTGGTAGAAATTATAATTAATTAGAATTTGGGTGAACGTGTGCTTTTTATGGAAGTGCTGAAAATTTTCTTCCAAAGTGTGAATGTAAACAATTTTTATTTATTGATTAAAAATCTTTCGATTGATAGACAGCATTTCTAAACTGTATGAAAAGTGTCTTCCAATTGGTGGGTGTCTTCCCCTACGGGGGTTGGGATGTATGAAAAGTGTAAACATACTCATTCATGTAAGTTATACAATAACCAGCATGTAAAGTATACACAGTATATATACAATAGCAGTATGGAAGTAAATTGTGTGGAACACACTTTACTGTAAAGTGTGTTTTCCATTATGCTTTGAATTCATTTTATTTCCTCCTTCAGACAACATATATATATATATTTTTTTTTTTTTTTAATAAAATGATGTGTAGCACTTTATAATGGAGCTTGCATTAGAAAATGATTCTTTTGTAGTATAGGATTGTTGGTGTCATATGACAGTGTTTACTTTTTAACACTATAGTAATATGCAACTTCATAGAATACAAAGTTCCTGACTGAATTAATACATATCAGAATATTTAGTTAATAATGTGTATTTGAAAATATAGCTTTATCTTAATTTATAAAAGATAAATAAAAATAAATAAGTTTGTTTAATTAATGTAAAAAAGTTAATATTAGTGAAAAAAAATTAATGAAGTTAAATAAAAACTGACATTAATAAAATAAGAAAGATATAAAAAAAAGAGTTAATTTCCTGTTAGTATTTTATATTTGTAAAATTGTAACTGTAAGATGTGTTTACACTTTCAGTGATAAAAAATGTTACACATATTAGTGGAAAAGATCCATACTTGTAATACAAATACATTTACCTGTTGACTGCTAGTTATATTTTGAGAAATTAAAGAATTTACTTTTTTCATGAATATTTTATTTCATCTCCTCATAAGTAAATACAATCTGCTTTAGGTTTTAGACTTCTCTACTTGTTAGGAGCTTCATTATTCATTCATTCATTTGATTAGAATATTGTTCTGAATGACTTCTATTACCTCCTTTCTGTAGGCGTATATTCTGTAATCTGTTTACAGTTTTCCATAAAAATATTTCTTACTGTGTTAATAATTTTCTTGCTGCATTTATTTTTTTTAGCATATTCTTAATTTTTTAACCTTTTCTCTTCGATGTCCATAATATGTAAGAAGAAATCATACCACTTTGAAGTCTATTCTAGACATTGTTTTATTGTGATAGTTCTACGCATTTGATTAGGATATTCAGTTTAGAGTAGGTGTTCACTTTTTTTTAAGGTAAGATGTAATATTGAATAAATTGTAAAAAAATTTTTAAATTGTTGGATCAACTTAATATTAACTGTAAATGTTATGGAGTAAGGAAGGATGCTGGAAGGTTATTGATTTTTTTTTTCTTATAATTGTTCAAAAATATTGCACAACTAAGAAATGTAAAATTAACTAATTAATAAAAAGAAGATTATTGTTATGTTTTTAATCAATTATATAAACTAAAACACTTTTTTACATTTAATACAATTTTTTTCCTAACAATATCTAGAACGGGTTTTTATAACTTGCTGCCCTGCCCATTTTGTCACCAAGTTAAATTAATCTAATTTAATATTGCCATCGTTAATGCTGACACTAAAATTTTTCGGATGATCGTTTGTACCTCTTTCCATGGTTAGGGAACTTGAGAGATTGCACTCGGGCCTTAATTTAAGGGTCAATTGGAAGACCCGGACTGAGTGGCAGGTAGTTGCTAGCTTCCTGCGGACCATTGCGTCTTCCAGGGTTGCGGAAGGAGTGTAGAAGGTAGCAGCTAGGGTGGCTAGGGTTCCGGCTTGTCCAGTTATATGTCTGGACATATGCGGTTTTGGCGACGAGCCATGGTTATTTTCTTAATACTGAGTTTGCAATATGACATAGCTCTGGTGGGGCAGTGACTGCCTTTTAGGTTTGTGCTGGTTTGCTGGAGCGACAGTAGGAATATCAGGCTTGGCATCGCCGGGGTGGGTTCGTTTGTGCGGGTGACCTTGGCGGTGTTGTGGTCTGATGTGGGCTATGATATGGCGAGAAGAGAATGTCACATGAACGTGATTCTTTGGGAGGTATTAGCCTCCGTTATGACCCTTTGTGAATGCATGTTGCATGTGTAATGTTGTTGTAGGTCAAGATTTCGATGCTGTGAGCAGCATTTTGTGTGGGAATTTGATCTCCAATCGATTTAATCGTTGTGCATATGGCATTCAAAGTCACATTGGTAGTTAGATTGATTTAGAGCAGGCACGAGGTTTCACGCTTCCACGCTGCGGTTATATAGTTTTAGGGCTACGTGAAGGTCAACCTAAGCCTACGGCGAGGGTGTTTGCTGCTGAGGTATCACTCTGATGTTAAATGTCGACCACGGCATTTGCATCGGGGGCATCCCGACCGAGGCCTGATTGATGGCCGAGATATGCAATCAGTATGGTCATTCAGACAACTCCTGGTAAAGCCCCTCAGGGCTATGAATGGAAGGGGTGGTGTGGCGACCGGAATCGTCACTTGGTGGGTGTCTTCCCCTACGGGGGTTGGGATGTACCTCTTTCCCAATTATGACTACCTTATCTACCTACAAGGAATATGACTTTCAGTTAGCATATAATGCAATTTGATTGTTTAATGCGTTCATGTAATTCAGTTTAACTAAAAATTACAAGTAAATAAAAGATCATATAATCCTTAAATATTAGTGGTTCCACTATATTCTTAGTTTTTAAATTCATTGTAGAGTTTTTATCCTCATATTTTGCTAAAATAAAAAGGAACTGTTCAAATTATTGGTAATTTCAGATAATTTTTTTCATTATTTAAAAACAGCTAGTCTGCAAATAAATAAATTTGTTCTCATATTACAAATGATTGAAAGTTTAGATAAACTCAATATATTAAAATAAAAATTAAAAAAAAAAACAATTTTATTTGTAGCTATAAATAAACTTGTTGACGTCATCTTTACTAAATTTTTCTTCTAAACTTTCTAAAAATGCGTCTGGAGTAACATACTCATTTTTTTTTTTTTTTTTTTTTTTTTTATGAAATATATTTTAACATTTGTATTTCATTATTATAATGATAAGTTAACCAGCTTACTGAATTCATACTTGTATATTAATTCAGATTATCTTAATTGTATGACCTTGTAGAACTGAAACTATTAAAAAAAATCACAAAATCAAGGAATTACTGAATGTCAGAAGTCTGATTAACATGAGTTATATTTCAAAGGATTATCTCCTTTCTGTCAACCTTAAAACCAACTCAAATATCCTTGCAAGTATATTAAGAAATTAAAACTACATTACAAGATATTTTATGTTTCATCCACCATGTATATTGTGAATTTTTTATTATAAATTTATTTATACACCTGTATTTTTGGTTTTTATATTTTCAGGTATTCTTTTTCTGTTATTAATAAAACCCTTAATTATAAAAACAATTTTTAACTATATTAATGAATTATTTTTTGTAGGACTTGATATACAGAATGCTAGATTTTGATCCAAAGACACGTGTTACACCATATTACGCGTTACAACATAATTTTTTTAAACGAACAACTGATGAGGGGACCAATACTGGTGGTGCTGCTGGTACAACAAGTCCTGCTGTATCAACAATGGTTGAACCAGTTGCAGGTTCTACAACGTCTAGCAGCTCCAGCCAACAAGGTTAGTAATAATGGTTTTTTTCTTTTATATGTATTTGTATACTTATATTTAATGTTATTTAAATTATTTTATTGTTTGTCTGACTAGATTTGCTTTTCATTTTGAATTCAGTTTATCTTTTTTATTATTATTTTCTTTTACGCTATATGTTTATGATTTTTACATGCTTATTACTTTTTTTCACAGCGTTTATGTTATCTTTCAATCATGAGACTGCCCTATCCATTAAAATTAAATACATATATATATATATATTTTTTTGCTATTAGTTTCCAACTCTACAGTTGGCAAACTTGATATGAATGACCTAGTAGTCCATATTTTTCCATTATAGAGTTAAATGTGTAGATATATTTGGCATAATACGAGTGATGATCAGAAGGTGAGTTACACCCCTTCTGTGAAACAAACACAAATTTATTAGACAATTTTATTTTTTTATTGAACAAAAAATTATTTATTTTTATCTATTTTTTGATATATCACCCAAGTTTTTCAACACATGTCATACCTTGTGACAAGTTTTTCAATTCCACTCTCATAAAAACTTCATTCAATTTCCTTCGACCATTTAACGACTGCTTCCTTCATTTCATCATCATTAGCTAAATTTTCCCCTCTGAGGTCGCACTTGAAAGAACCAAACAGACTGTAGTCACAGGATGCTAGATCAGGGCTCTAAGGTTAATGAGACCATACTTCCCGCTTGCATTTTTGCAGTAACTCCTTTGTCACTTGAGCTGATTAGGAGTATGATTGTCATGAAGAAAAACGACCCCATTGCTGAATTTTCCAGGTCTTCAGTCTTTAATGGCTTTATACATTTTTTTTAAAAATCTTATAGTAAGATTTGGCATTGATTGTTCTTTAGGCATAAATTCACTGTAAACAACTCCCTCAGAATCGAAACCTTGAATTCTAAGAATGCAGCTTAACCTTTTAAACATGTGAGGATGTTTTCACTTATTTTGGCTATGGAAAATTTTTGTTTCTCCATTCATGTGATGCTCGTTTAGTCTCAGGAGTGTAATGTATGAAGCACCTGACTCTCATTCCTGTGATGATTTGTTTCAAAAACTAGGGACTAGTTCTGGAATAACATAGAAGAAAAAAAAAGAGCAGACGCAAAAGTTAATGTTTGTGGTTGTCGATCAGCAGATGTGGCATCCATCGTGCACATATCTTACAGTGACCAAGCTGTAAATAAATAATTGTAAACACACTACCACAACTGATGTTAAGTTCAGTTACAAGCTTTCTAATTTTAATCCGCCGAACTCAAGATCACTTCATTCACGTATTCTGCATTATCTGTTGTGTTTGCAGTTGAAGGAAGTCCAGCGTGCAGTGCGTCACTCACATTTGTTCTTCCATTTTGTGAACATTTGGCACCATTTTTTGATTATGGGTTGTGACATTGTATTCTCACTGTATACCTCAACAATTTGGCGATGAATTTCACAACATTTGTACTTTTTTTCCCACAAAAATCAGACTGCTGAACGCACTTCTATACTGGACAAAACCTCTACAAGACACGCCATATTGACGACACTACACACATACTGAATGTCATACAGAATTGCTGCTGGGGAAGCATGAAGATAACACAACCAGTGCTGCTACTACAAGATATAATATATCCCTTTCAGTTCAAGGACACAGGAAGGGTGTAACTTATTTTTTGATCCACCTCTTGTAGTTGAACAATGTTGTTAAAAATCACTATTTATTGCCTTACTGTTTCCTAAACTGATCACTGTTTTCCCTAATCCTTTTGTTAAATGAGATAACTTTTATCTTATGATTAGTTTATTTACATGTATGCTAGGGATGAAGATAGTTTGTTAGTAAAAACATTAATAATTTGGTGTATTCTAATCAAATACCTGATTGTTGAGATCCAAATTAAAGTATTTGAAATTTGTAAAATAGTAGATGACTGCACTGCCAACTCAAGCTATATTGGACACCTCATCTTCACTGTTCAGTGAAAAGTCTCCTCATCATCATTATTTAGTGAAATTAAATATAATATTTAGTTATGGTACATAACCTAATGCACTGTTGGCTGTAAAAATTAGGTAACTGTGGCACTATCAAATACTTGTCTGTGGCATAGACCTTCTCTGGTGCAAGAGATAACTGTTACTAAGTATCAGTAATTTTATTGGTTTCACATTTGTTAAATTCAATACATAAAATTTATACATTACAATTTACATTTTACTTATTAAAATTATTATAATGCTAAATAATTGTATCTAATTGACACATTTTGAGTTAGTTATTCATAGCTTATATTTGTTAATCAGTGTTATGGTTTTTTATATTAACATACTGCACGTATATTCTTGTATTATTTAATTTTATTATTTTTTTTTCATTTTCTGATTCTCTTGCTGTTATGTAAGGACTTTAGTAGTGTATCTAACCTTCAGCAAATCACAAAATAGATCATATATTTAAAATACAGGATGTCCGGGCTAAAGATATCCAAAAGTAGTGGCCTATATTTAGAAAACCAGTCTTTATAATCTCACATATGTGAACTAGTTAACAGGAAACATCTTTAAGGTAATCCGACTCGCAATGCAGTTGTCTTCCCTTTCATTTTCGATTAAAATATATGAGTTTTCAATACTCCAAATTTGACAAT
>JAAAKQ030182357.1:0-12928 GCA_010016005.3 Zanna intricata | reverse complement strand
GAAAATAATATAGATTCCATTTTAATCCTAAAGATATCAAACATCAATTAACTTCTTTTATATATATATATATATATGTATGACAACAAGACAGTCTTGAAGTTTTAATGTTGTTCTGTAAATCCGAAAGACTGATCAGAAAGTTTGGGAAGAAGCAATTCCCCATCAGTTTTTGATTTGTTGTATAAGCATTTTTAAAGTAAGCAGAAGGTAGCAGGGATGACCATATTGAATGAAGTTAAACAAATATTTTTTAATCTAATATAAATGTTTTTTTATGGATTCAGTTTGGGAACTTTCTTGTTGTACTTTATATAGTATAAAAATGCTGTAACATCAATTGATATGTCTTGCTGTAATGGTAATAATATTATCCAAAAGTGCAAACATCCAAATTCCTTTTACTGAATTTTTCAGAAGATTAATTGTAATTAGAATCTAAAGTGAATGATTATGCCTTTTTTTTTTTTTTTCAATTATCTCATGAATATTTATAGCTATTTTCCTTCTATTGATGTTCTGTACACTCAGTGTTAGGAATGCAGGAGCTGAAATTTTATCTACATAGTTAGTGATAGTATTAACACATAAGAGGGGCACAATTTCCTTTGATTTTGTATTTTGAGTACTGTGATAATTTTATTTCTGATAAATTAATACTTTTTTCTAAAATAAATTTGAAAAACAGAGGAAAATGTCATTATAAATAGTTTATATTAAGTTCAGGTTGTTGGATAAATTTTTGTGTTGGCTTTGACTGTGTTCCATCTTTAACATTAATATTCTAACAGTTATTATAATATCTCTCTAATACAGTACATCTAAAATAATTTATAGGCTTTTACCGTGTTGGTGATGTATTTTCAAATTGTCAGTCCAGGTATGTATTTAGCCAAAAAATATGTTAACTTATTTACAGATGTGGTTTGTCTTCCCATATGAAAACACTACAAATGATTTTTTTTTCTTTTGTTTTGAAGTTACAATAATTATAAGCAACTTTTACACTTATTTATAAATGTAGTAGAAAATTAACAGAGGAAAACTTGCGGTACAAGAATAAATCCTCAAATATTAATTGAGTTTATAATCTCTTGTAATATGTTATATACCAAATTAAATGTAGTCTTAACCACTTAAAAAATTTAAAGAACCTAATTAATAGGAAAGTATACACTTTTAAGTGAAAAATTTGTAGAAAACGTACTGAGAAAAGAGGGGAAAAAATTCACTATAATCTAGAAAATATGGCAAGGTATGTTATATAGTAATAATGAAGAATTCTCAACTTACTGGCTTTTACCAAGATGAATGAAAACAAAATTACCCTTGATCTCAGAATTATGGTCATAGCATAGAGTAGTACCCATCCTACTTGCAAATATTTAAGTGTAATGGTAATTGTATTACTAGCAGTACATTCTAATTTAATTACCACTAAAAGCTTTACCTATATCCTTAACTTCATGCTGCATTGAAAAATGAGGAATTGTATTTTTAATTTGCTAATTATTAATTTTAGTTGTTGCTTTTTTAACTTCTTAGTGAAAAATTATATTCAAATACTTGTAGTTTTTATGAAAATCAAAACGGTATAGTGACCTATTACAAGTGAACAAAATTTTTATTAAATTAAAAATTTTCTGCGATGTTACAGTATTATTAATTTTACATATTAATTAGAGTTAGCGAGTGGTGTTTTAATTGTATGTATGAATGTTTATATATATATATATATGTTTGTTCAATATTTTTTTATGTAACAATAGTGTATTACATGGTAAGATAAAAATTGTTTTATTATAAGGTAGTATTATTGTTTTTTGTTGTTGTTTATTGTTTGGTGCAGATGTAGTCGCAGGCCCTCTTGTTGCACGATGACTAGCACTGGGTATTGGCTCAGCTAGTGTCGTCGAATAGATATAATACATTCATACACACAATACATATATGAAATATACAATTAAGTATCTGTGTATCTAAAAAAAAGTATAAAATAAAAAAAAATAAAAAAAAAAAACAATCTGTAAGTCTATTCACATCAACTAATTCATAATTATAATACGTATATCTCTTATTCTTCCCCAAATTGTTGTTGTTAATTTGTAATTGTTGTTGTTGTTGTTGTTGTTGTTATAGTGATTGTTTTTGTGAATATTTTATCATTTTCTTCTTAAATTCTTCCTTTCCCTTTTGTTTATATGTTTACTGTATTCCCCTTTTGTCTTTTTACAGAACATGTGTAGCATGAGGTGAGTTAAAAAAAAAAGAAATTGTAATTGAACTTTGTTATTACTGCATCAGTTGAGTACCGTTTCATTTTCCTGTTAATTGGGTAGCCTAACATTGGACTTGAGGAGTTAACATCTCTAAATCGCATGTTTTTGTTTTGTTGTGGTTGTGTAGAAGGGTTTTTTTTTACTTCTTATTAAGAATCTGTGATTTTTTTTGTAAATTTATAAATTCTTATGAAATCTTTAGAGAAGCTGCCATAACAATGTCATTTGATGATTACTCGCATTTATAGAGTTTCATAGCTTCAAATAATGTTCATTTTACCCAGCTTTCTGCATTTTTTTGTCTTAATCATTGCTTGTTGATTTGGGAAGTAGCTTACTTTCTTTTTTTTTTATAATTACAGTGTATCTCTTTTTTTTTGGGCAAAATTAATTCTTTCACTATTAGCTATGAAAGCTTAAATTGTAATTATTTCTGATTAAGCGAGTACAGAGATGGGCATTACTTACAAATAATTGCTTATCTCTTATGCAGTTCAATATTGGTCCAATATACTCTTTGGATTACTTAAATATTTTTCTCTTGTACCAGTCTTAGTTACTATCAGATGAAAGTCATTAACTTGATTGGATAAAACCACTAACTTATCACATTATATTTTAAGCTTATAAGTAATTTTGTTTAATATAATTGTAAAATATTTGCTTCATTATATATCTCTTGAACATGAAAATCCTGAAATTTTCTTCGTAAACTGTGCTTCATTTATCGAGGTTGATCCCAATGGGTTGCCAAAATCATCCTAAGATTAAAAAATTTCTAAGCATATTGATCCAAGTTTCTGCCAGAATATCTACTATGTTTTGGGAACCATCCATTAGCCCTACTTCATTAAATTTTGTATCAGGCTGAAAGATTGCAATATTGATATTTTAATGTTATCAATTTGCTAGCTTAAAAATTTTGAATACATTAGATCACAGGAAGGTTTCTACCTCAATTCTTGATCTTGATTGAAATTAGCACCATCAGATTACAAATATTCAAGAATTTCTTATAATAAACTTTTAATAAATTTTCTTGATAATTTGTTAAGTATGCTGATTTCAAAATTCATAAACTTTATACTCTCTGGCTGTGAAATGTGTGCTTCAAATCGATACAGAAATAAAATGTAAAATAAAGTATACTTATATTTCTCTTTAGTAATGAAATGAAATCAAATGATAACAGTCTATGATTGAAAGAATAAAGTCCCAAGTAAAATTGTTAGGCTGCCTTAGTTGTGTTTAATTTGCAATGTACTACTGATGCACTTTAACAAAGTTTGCTTATATTTTTAACGCACTTCGTTTATTTACCTGCATATAATACTATTGAGTTCTTGGCAGTTTTTCATCCCCGTTAAATGTAATGATTTGATTGCTGTTTTTTGTAACTTTTTGTTTATTTTGACTTTCTAACCTCTATTATGTAAAAAAAATACCTATTACACTATTATGGTATGAAATTGAGTTTTTTTTTTTTTTTTACAAATAATGTATAGAAAAATCAACTTTTGTTTAATTCTTGTATATTTATTACTACCTCAGTATTACTTCTTACAACCTTGAATGAATTTACTTTTATCATTGTATCATTGTTGTTGTAATTAATTCCTTCTGCCCTAATATACCATTGTTACCACACCTAGATGCAACTTGGTGAATTTTTTTTTTAATTAAGGTTTAATACAGATATTGATATTTGCTTTCAGTTTGCATATTCATTAAATGAACACAACTTTTTTTTTTTTTTTTTTTTTAGAAATAATTTATTTAAGCTAATATAATATGTATAATAAGAAGATATTATTATACTAAATATAATAAATACCTGTCAACATTTCCAGTATATTTTTGGTAATTACTTTTATTATATAATATCTTTTAAAATGCCTGCAATTTTTCGGGATGGCCAAAATTATAAATTTACTTCGATAAAGGTTTTCTCCATTGAAATCTTGTATTTCATATTTTATTACTTTTAACCACAACAAATTGTGATTAAAAAAAAAAAATGAGGTTGAATTTGACTCCTGACAGTATTTAATATATTTTTATTACGTACATAATAGCTGAAGCGAATGGATTACTCTAAACCTGCTTTCATAGTAATGCATTTGTATTTAAAAACAAATTACTTTATCTCATACACTATTAAGAAAAGTTAATGCTATTTAAATGTGCTATTATTGTGTTATATTTAAGACAGGTGCTTTGAGAACGTATTACTTTGTTATTTAAATGTGGGAAATGTGCTGGATTTCTGATTAGCTTCTGGTGCTCCAGTTTTACTAATCCACTATTACAGTACAGTTAAATAACTCTATTGCAATAGTGAATTATATTCTTTTCAAATATGTACATTATGTAGCATTACACAGGAAAATCAGACTACCATAAAAGATTGGCTATTTTTTGTGATGATACGGCTATAGTGTACATATAGTGTGTATACAGCAAAGTGTAAAAAAGTTAATCTTCTAGATTTTGTTTTGATTAAAATGTATTTTGGCTAATGCGTTTATTTTGTATCGCTAATTTTTATTTATTTTGTGACTATTTTTTTTCTGAGTAAATGGATTTTTATTTCTATTTTGGTATGAGATCTAATTTCCATTTATGAGATTTCTCTCAGTTGATTCCTTTTTATATTTTGGTAACATTTCTCATACTGGCATTCTTCTGTTCAACTTTTCTTCAGATTTTTTAACTGTATACTAATCTATCTGGAGCGCAGCATTTTGTTGTGCAATAATTGTTTATAGCACATAGGAATATGTAAACAAATGGAATATATAAATGAATGGAATTATAAATGAGACTATGCTTAATCATCATTCAAAATTAACTGTAGAATTTATGTCGGAAACACAAATATAACCTTGAATAAATCAACATTAGGATTGATAATAAAGCACTTATAGATAAAGCAGATACTTTATTTATTGAATTACTGAATCTTTATATAAAATTATAATGAGATGTTGGAAGAGACAGAATAAAATTTATTTTTTTGAATATTAGATTATTGTTAAATAAAAATGTTAGGTCTGTTCTGTAATTTCCTCAGAGGTTCATTATTAAATGAATTAATGAATAAAAAAAAAAATCTAATTAACAGGACCCATTAACCATTTTATAATATAAAAGTAATAAGAATGTATTTTGAACTCTTTTCTGATGATATAATGAGATAACTACTGCATAGATTCTATTGTTGTAGTTTATATTTCACTATCCAACCCTTCTAACCAAAACCTAAACCCTCAGGGCTCAGGCGAATCCCAGAGCCAAAGCAGGGGCTTCTTGGGGCCAAGAAACCTACCTTCTGGAGCCCCCCCTACTGTACATTGGCCTCATGATTGTGAGAAAAATACTTATAAATAATAATTATAGTATTCAGGCTTTATAGAAACCTGAAAAAGAAACTAGATTACAAAAGATATAATAATAGTAACTGTGGTAAATAAAGTACACATACCTTTAACGATGAAAAATTCATAACTTATTTCTTTGCTATGGTGGCAGAAATATAATAATGAAGGAAAGGATTAATCTATTTTTTCCTTAAGGAATATTTTTAATAGTTTAACCTTAAAAAGAGCTAGGTCCTTGGTTGATAGCTTAAAACCTTCCCTGGGATAACAGAAATGTATCCTGCTAATGTGAAAGTAGTCTCTCAGTTGGTTCTTGGGTGATGCAATAACAAATAAACAGACCTTATATATTTATACGTTTCCGAATAACTGTGATCTGTTAAATCAATATTGTACCTAACGCTTGCAAAAGTTAGCCTTCAACCTACTAACAAATACCCATTTAAATTTTGAAAATCGAATGATTGTTTACAGAGATGAAATAAGACCATCCCATTGCACCTTACAAAAGAGCACGACAAGGCACCATTTTTTATCAGTTGATTTTGATGATGATTTAATCTCCCACGAGGTGCTCACATACCTCACTACTGTAACCTCACTTGTAGTCCCCACGAGAAGCCCATTATTGTTAAACAGCAATTTGTTAAATTTATTTAATGTAAATTTAATTCTATTATTTTTGTAATATTATTTATTCTATTGATTCAAAGCATCATCCAGTTCAAACCCAGCTCACACAAGAGTTCACAGTTCATTAAAGTTTGTACTTCAACTGGCAAATCTCCATTACTACATTTTTTTTTTAGATGAGAATTTTTTCAAAATTTCGAAAAACTTATCTTTATTCTGCTGCATGATTTATTAAATTCATTTTTCAACTAATGACAATATAGAATGTACATAAAGTTGGCATTAGTAGTATAGCAGTTGCTATAAAATTCAGGCTTTGGATACCCTATCTTATTAAGAGGTGGGCTTGAGAAGAATCATCAAATTTTTATTTTAGAAAGTTGACAGGTATGGAATTATATAACAGTCGGTTTGCCCAAGATAAACTTTGGTTCATTGATTTAGTGTTGTGACTGTTGTCAACTGTTCAGTCAGACACCATGTTTTAATTGAATAGTTTTAATTTTGTAATTTATTTATATCAATAAATTTCTTTTTTTTTATTTGTTAAAAGTAAGTTTCTCAGAAGTTTAGTTCATAAAACCAGTTAATTTTGAACTACAGATGCAGTTTCATTTTATTCTCAGTTATAGAATATTGCACGTTAATAATGTACAAATAAATATAATTATAAAAAATGAAGTGCCATCAAAATTTAAAAAAATAATCATTTGTATATATTTTAAATTCTATTAATATAAACCACCTAGCACAGAATATTGAGATAAGACATATGTTATCTTAATTATTTCCTTGTACAAAGTAAAGTAAGTTGCAGAATGGCTAACACATGGATATGCATTGTGATACAAGGAAGGAAGGATACAAGGAGGGTTTAATGTTCACATCTGAACCGGTATTCTCAAATTTAGCAATCAGTTTCATCACAGTCAACTTATTTGATACATTACATTAACCAAACATTCCAGAGAGTTTGTGAACAGTCTCTGCACAATATTCACCACATTTGTAATAAGTTTTCACTGTGACAACACACTATTCCGTAGCGAAGCAGTCCATTTCTACCCATACAGAAAACACATGTCAATCATGCACTATTCAGTGCTCTGTGACTACTAACCACAAAGACAACAGATGAAAATCGTGTAATGTTGAGTGCCACCAACTTAATAGAATAGAAATGGCAGCATTTCAAAAGTTGTATTCGTTATAGGACACCTACACTTTTAAAAATATATATATGTAATTTAATAGGCATTCAAGGAAGTCATATGGTGTTCACATTAGATTTTTTCTTTCCTTGTACAAAGTAAAGGAAGTATTGTAATCACAAACAATTTTGGTTTTTAAATTTTCAACGGGAATATCTATTTTGACCATCCCTAAATCCATTTTGATTAGTTTTGATGTGTCTATATGTATATATCTCGCATAATTCAAAAACGATTAGCCCTAGAATATTAAAATTTTGGATTTAGGACTGTTGTAACATCTAGTTATGCACATTCCCCTTTTGATTATAATCTACTTGACCAAAAATATCCAAAAAATTTGGATTTTGGACTTTTTCTTAACTGCAATAATAAGCCCTCATAGAGTGCTTTTCAACGATATATCCAAAGTGATACCTATTTTCATTGGTTCCAGAGTTATAGCTAAATAAAATTTTAATTAATGAAATATTTGGATCTTACAAGGGGTAGGCATCAGTTTGAATCGGACCTCATTAACATTTTTTTTTTGTAAAATATATTGATTTACCTCTGACTGTAAAAAAAGTTTTACAGTAAATAATAATTCAATAATAACAATAAAAAAAGTTATGTATGAGAAAAAAAACAAAAATTATTAGTAAAACAAACATTTTATATACTTCTAAAAATGTGTATATGTAATTTAATAGGCATATAAGGAAGTCATGTGGTGTCTGCATCAGATTCTTTTTTATCATGAAAGTACCGTCAGGGATCTTCTGTTATAATTGAAATAATTAAACTATAGTTTTATTTCATAATTAGAAGTACTTTCATGATAAAGTAAGTTATGTCTTATCTCAATATTCAGTACTAGGTGATTGATATTATTAAAATTTAAAATATAATTTTAAATTGTATAATATAATTAGTAAGATAATATATATGTATATATTAATTTACGGTAACTGTATTAAAAAAAAAAAGATTCCTATGTTGAAAAGCTAAATATGAGATCAATGAACCACAAAAGTAAAAAAATGAAAAATATGATCTACTTAAATATTTATTTTTCTAAGACATGTTACTGATAATTGTTCGCAATAAACTATTTTGTTGAATTTTGATGTGTTAATATAAAAATATATTTCTTTGAAAATAAAATATATGTCTAAAAACATTTAAAATAAATAATTGGTAAGTAAACCAATTTTTTTTTTCTTTGTTCGTTCATTAAGGTATTATTTATAGGAATGGCATTATATATTGAAGTAAATCTTATCATTTGTAATTGGCATGAATTTTCTTACTGTTTCTATAACATTTTTCACATTTTTAGTGAACCTGTTTCTCTCCACGAACAATTACTACTAGTTTTATTCTGTACCTTCACTATACATCTTGCATGTTCATTTATTATAGATCAGCAAAGTAGTGGTGGATCATTTGTCTTATCATTAAAATATTTGTAATATTTATTAATAAACAGTATTGCTTTATTATTAATGTCATCAGTGGTTGTTAATTTTCTACTTTTTTATTTTCTTGATATTACCTTGTATCTTATCTGCTATTCTGGTGATAATCTATTTGGTTGTTCATTGTCACAGAAAAAAAAACTTTCCATAATTATTTTGTCTTTCAGTGTGTCTCTTGTACTTTATGAAGGCAGTATATATTATGCATTATTTCAAAACAGCAAGGTGGTACATTAATGTCAGACATGTTTAGAAAATAAATATCATAAGTCTGTAGTAAAGTAATGAAAGTTTTTAAGCAATTTTATTTTTACAAGAAGACAAATTGTACTACACTTTACATATTTCCCGTAAATGTAAGGCATTTACCAGTTATTGAAGAATCTTTGGTTACGTTGTTACTTGTGAAGAAAAGAAATTCTACAGCCATTTTGATGACATTATTGATGTCATAGCATTGATTGGTAGGGAACCTACATTTGTCTTCCTTGCAGGAATAAGTGAAAATCGATTGCTACTAAGTCAGGACTTTCCTTTCATCCGGAGGTCATGGGTTCGAATCCCGGTCTGGCATGGCATTTTTCACACATGCTACAATTCATTCATCTCATCCCTCTGAAGATATACTTAATTGTGGTTCTGGAGGTTAAACAAAAAAAAATTAAATTAAGTCAGGACTTTAGGAGACGACATGTTTTCTCTAGGCAAATGATATGATGAGCTTTTGGGTTCAAGCAGTACCATATAGTTAAGCATTGTTGTGAATCGAATAACAATTTTAGCATCACACATTCATTATTAACAGTTTTTGATGTTTATAGACTGATATGGAAAGTTACAAAATAATGAAAATGTGACAAAATTATTGTTAACAGATAACCGAACTTTCTGTACCTTATAATGTATGTTTTCTTATACTTCATCAATCTGTCTTACTCATTTTATCATTTTTCATTGAATTTTCACCATATGTTACTAATCTGTGCTTCTAACTGTCTATTCTTTGTTCTTTTCAGATTTTTTTAGGTCCTTTAGATTTTTAAACTGTTTAAAAAATTGTTTATCTGTAGTAATCTGAATAATAAATATATAATATGTCCAAGGAGCTTAGTAAACAGAGACATCCAGAACACTTTAAAGCTGCACTTGGAATTGTTGCATATGTTTTGGATATTGCTTTAAATAATTTTTTCCAATCCTTAACATTACTGTGACAAGTTTTAAGTATCCAAGGTACACAAAGTACCAGTTAGGTTAGTTTTTTTTTAAAGTAATGATATTCACAAAATGGGTCAGTCATGTCAGAATAAAGATGTCACTTTTAAGGCTCGATATCATATATTCATTATTCATGTGTAGCAATTTTGGCAAGTTAATGCCTTATAGTAGTGATAGTTGTCTAAGTAAAATTAGTAATTTATTTTCCCTTATTCTTGGATGGGATACATTTTATTCTGGCTAAGGCAATTTTTGGGAGTAGCTTGCATCTTTCATGTTAGATATTCGACAACTTTTTTCTCTTTTCTTTAGCAAACGTGGTTATTAACCGAATCATTATTTCAACCTTTTCTGTTACCATTAGCAGCTACACAGAACCTCAGTAGCACTGTAGAGATCTGGAAATTATGGTATGTAGTTAGTTGGTTCTATATTTTTTAAACAGAAGCATATATTAGAGTGATGATTCATTTTGATACATTAGCCAGATAAAAGTGTGCAATCTAGAATTTTTATTCCTTCATCATTTTGCACTATGATGCAAATGTTGGATCATTAAATAATGGTTTTAGAACAACATCTTTAACCTTTTACATTTCATTTTTATTGTAATAATGTGAAACTCCTACTACAAATATTATATTTTAAATGTTTGCACGTGCATTTACTTCATGTGAATACTAGTGTGGTTTTTAACCACACTTATTTCAGATTGATTGTTTACTAAATACATTAGTGAAAAACCAAAATATTTGCTTATTTGAACCTTCACCAGTATATGTCAACAAAACACATAAGATTTGGTGGGAGTCGAAACAATAAATAAAATTTTAAAAAATTGATTCAACACCAATCTCTATGGTAAATAGATTACGAGAAATCCTTGTAAAAAAAGGAAGTTTAAATTTAAGCCAAACATAAAATACAATATATATTCAATATAACTTTATACATATATATACACAACACGTGTGTGTGTGTGTGTGTTGTGTGTGTGTGTGTGTGTATGAACATAGATACAGGTGTTTCTAAAATGGTGGGCTGGCTATACTTTGTCAGTTTCTACTTGTAAAACTAAAAAAAAATTTTTTTAAATAAAAAAAAATAGGAAAAATGACAATTTCTCCTTTGTTCTCCCTGTCTGCCATTTTGTTATTTTATATAAAAATATACAAATTTTTTTAATTTAATTTATATAAATTTCTCAAGTTCAGATAGAGGAATCACATTAATATTTGTTAAGCGTATTGGTAATAAATGTTTAAAATTAGCTAAATCAGGACTTTAATACCTTATCCCAGTCAGGCATGGCATTTTTCACACAAGCTACAATTCATTCATCTCATCCTCTGAAGGTATAACTTAACGGTGGTTCCGGAGGTTAAACAAACAAAAAAAAAAAAAAAACCTTTGCAAATTATAAAATGGCGGCCATGTTTATTTTTCCATCCATTATACCGCCATAAATGTTAGTTTTATCAAAATCTATGTTGTTGCTAAAGTATTAAGCCTTTTATTTTGAATAAAATGACATTTTATTTTTTCAAATTGCATTACAAATATCTGAGTTATGGTAGAAAATTGATGTAATTTTATGTCTGTTTTCATGTCCTCCACTTTACGTTCAATTCGATTTACATATTAATTGTTTTTATTTATTGTTAATTTTAGTATTGTAAATTAGTATCAAATGAAATAATAAATTTCTCATAATAAAATTTAATATTAAATAATAATAAAACAATTAATGTTAATTTTTCACTTTTGAATAAATTTATGTAATGACTGTTACTTGAATAAATTTATGCAACGCAGTAACAGTCATGTGAGTATTCGTTTAACATTCAGTGTCACTGGTTTAGTTTTTAAGTTTTGTTGTTTTATCTTCATGGAATTTGAATATTCTTTTGCAGAAAAAGTGTGACATTCATTTAATTATGGTTTAGCAAACAGGATAGAAGCAAAAAAACTACAAAATCAGGTTCTCTAATAGATGTGTGTCAAATGAAAAAAAAAAAAACTTAGAAAGACTTTACATATGGCTGACATTTACATACAGGTATATTTACACCAGGGAATCATGATAATGGTAGACCAAGGAGTACTAGAACTATAGAACTATTGAATTAGAAGAAAGTGTTCTAAAACGTGTGAAAAATCCCCTGGTAAAAGAACATGTTCTCTGGCAATACAAAAAGGTTTGGTGGATTTTAAGTGGTACCTGTCTTTACCCTTATCACTTCCAGCACATACAGGGGTTGATTGCTGATGATTTTCCATGTACATTGGCTTTCCATAACTGGTTTCAAAGAACAATTGAATCCTTTATTTTAACTAAGGATTTGTTCACAGATGAAGCTTCTTTCAACTAGAATGGTGTTCAAAACTATTACAACCAGCATATTTGTAGCGATGAGAATCTTTATGTCCCTTCCAAAATAGCCATCAACAAAGATTTTCCTGGGCAGGTATTTTTAATGACTATCTTTTGTGTCCTGTCATTCTACCATAAATGGAGAAAATTATGTTGCTCGAAAATCTTCCACATTTGTTGGAAGACTTAACTCTGCAATTAAGAGCAAATATGTTGTTTTACCGCGATGGAGCTCTAACACATTTCAGTCAGTTGGTATCAGATTTCCTGCATGAAAATTTCAATGAAAAATATATATATATATATACAAGGGTAAGTCAATTATTATCCGCAATATAGTTATAAAATTTTATTGTAATCAAATAGGAAACTT
>JAAAKQ030182346.1:0-12246 GCA_010016005.3 Zanna intricata | reverse complement strand
ATTCATACACATCATCCTTATTCATTCTCTGAAGTAATACCTTACGGTAGTTCCGGAGGCTAAACAGATAAAGAGAGAGAGGGTTTACGAAACGTCGGTTGATCAGTTAAATCTAACTAATACCAATCAGGTTATTGTCACAGAAATGACTAAACGGTACAAGAAATATTTTTTTTTTAAATATATTTTTTTTTTTTAATAATAGTTTATAAAACTATACTGAGTAAACATAGTTTTAAAATTTGTATTTTTATGGATTTCCTACTTTTCGTTTATAGAAATCCATATTTTTTCTGAATAATGAAATAATTAACTTTGATTTTTAAATTATCAAAAGTGGATTTTTACCTCTCAGTTTTGGAAGAAAGAATGGAAAAGATCAGTTTGTTATTATATAAATGATTTAATATTTATCAAAAATACTTTTTTTAATAAAAATTAATTTTTTTTTTTTTTTTATAAATTGGAGATATTGTATTTAAAAACACATGATGATGTCTATTTTACCAATATTAGTTATTTAAACCAACCATCTGTGCTAGAAGGAGGGTTTAGTTGGTATATTTCTATATCTGTGATAGGAAAACTGATTCACTAATTTTCAGAAAATAAGCATCTAGTAAATCAATTAAACAAGAGACTCCAAATACTAGATATTTAGAAAAAAAATTTAAAGACAATATTTATTCAAAAATGAAAAATCAGTTGTTATTTTTTTATTCACTTGATAACTGTCCACTATAAAAAAGACTAGAAAAGAGGATTTTAGAAATATCTGTCTATTTTCGTATCCAAGAATAGTTACCAGAAGCTACGATGATGCTGAATTTTCCCTTCATATAACTTAAAATAACTTTTCACGCATTGACTAAGTTAGCTTTCTTGCCCTTATGGCATTGATTTCTTATGTAAGGAAAAATTATTTTTAAAATATCTAAATTGCTTTGTAAAAAGCAAAAAAAAAAAAATTAACAAATCCAATCCTAATCTAACTCTAAGGAGTGTTGGAATCTCTCCTAACTCTAAGGAGAGATCTTAGGGATACGATACTTCTCTTCTCTTTATGAGAAGTATCGTAGGGATACGATACTTAAAGCAGTTTTTCTTAACTTGTGAAGCGCGCCCGCCTAGGGATGCGTAATAAATGCGGGGCGCGAGCTTATCGTAAAGAAAATATTTTAAAAAATTATTAATTTACTCAAAGGAAAGCTAAACAAAATACATTCTGACAATAAATAATAAAATTCACATTTACACTATATAATACACCTGTAAATAGGATTGTATCAGTACTGCACAATATACTTAATAATTAATTACTTACTTAATTAAGCAAAGATTTTTGAAGGAAGATTTAATACTAAAAACAGACACTCTCAGTTCTTTTTCTATACATAGCTGAGATCTATATTTTGTCTTCAAAGCAGCCATCAGAAAATCCGGTTTCGCAAAGGTAGGATGTTGAAAATGGTAATAGCATACGAAATTTTCTTGTTTTTAGTGTAGAAAACTCATCATCTATCCTCGTCAAAAATTCAAAGAGTGATTTATTACTAAATTGTCTTTTGATTTCGCCACTTACAATGGAGTCTAAGATTTCTTCTTCGGCAATTGAGAGGCCTTCGGGATTTTCAAATGAACCTCTAACCCACTCGTAACTTTCTAGCAAGTTGTCGTCAGCAAGAAAATACGATTTAAAATTCTTTGCAGCATAGCTAAATGATTTTTAATGGTTACAAAAACAACTTTCAAGTATATTTCTTCAGCCTTCTAAGTTTTAACATATTCGCCCGTATTTACAAATATTTCTAGTTTTTTTTTGCTTTAAATCTATGCCCCACAACTCCAATTTTTTACAAGAAGCATTAACTTTATCACTCGTGTTCAACATATATGTATTTGTTCCTTGGAGTTGAAGATTTTATTTATCAAATACGTTGACCAAGTAGCTCGATTCCATCACAAATAAACCATCTCGAAACTCTTCGATTTCCGGTCGGTTTTCCTCTTCTAGAAAAATAGTGATTTCATTTCTTAATTCATATACATTGCAAAAATTTCCAACGTGATAACCATCTTGCCTCGCAATAAAATTTTAACGCTGAATATACTGCACCCTTGTCTTTATAAAGTGCAGAAAAGATTCTTGATTTTAGGGATCTCATTTTTATATAATTTATCTACTACGGTTACAACCGTCGTTAGCATAGTATTCAGACCAGGACTCATTTTTGAAAGCCGAGGTTCTCTGTGGATCATGCAATGTGTCCAGACACATGTGGAGATTTTTTTTTTTTCACCAATGCTTGTATACTTTGAAATCCTCCAGACATTAAACGAGCACCATAGATAAAAATTCCGGAGCAGTTTTTCCCTACAGAGTGGAAAAACCCCTGCCTCGTTTATAAAATCATTAAAGATAGCAAATAATACGAATGCTGTTACTTCGAGTTCTACTGGTTTGCAGAAAAGTAGTTCTTCTACTGCTGATATACCATCACAAAATCGAAAGCAGACAATGAAATGAACTTCTTTATTGCATCTGTTGCCTTATCAAGCTGATTGAAAACAATCTGTTACGCAGCTTCCCGAAAAGCTGATGTTGTACATCTTCAGCTATATCATCAATTTGACGGGCAACACCTATATCATTTGACAGAGGTATGGACTGTAATTGTATGACACAATTAAGTCCAAACATAGTTTCTACAATCTCAATTGCAGCTGACAAAATAAGCTCTTCACCAATGGTGTGAGGCTTTTTACATCTGACTATTTTATATAAAATTTTGGCAAGTAAAGCTTTTTCATTCATGAAGTTTTTCTTTTTTAAATGATTTTTGCTTTTCATATGATTTTAATTTTAATTCGAAGAATTCTCGGGCTATGTTAACATACTCAAAAAAGCGTTTCCAAATGTCGTTTAAGTTCATTGGTTTATGCTGTCTGCTGTCAAAACTTCTGAGCAAACTCAGAAGAGGCCATTCTTCTTCATTTACTTCAGTACTGATAAACCCAAAATTTAAGTATTCTAGAGAATATATTCTTGATTTTATTTTTGGAACCACACTCGTCTGTGCATTTGTTGATGCTTCACTATTGTGTAAAGCTCACTTATGTCCACTTAAAAATTTATCCATGATTCAGTAAAAATCTACTGCCGTGAATATTTAATTCCGTGAATCGCAATTAAAACGCAAATTACAACATACACATTCACTATAAATTCGATAACATAGAAAAATCGATTCGACTGAGACTGGCTGGAATTGAACGAAGTGCTGCAGCATTTATACACGTTTGAGCAGACATTCCAGAATGATCCAGACAAATTTGAAGTTATCGCAAAGCGCAGATTGTCTGATTTGGTAGACGTAAGAGAGTGAATAATAGAGAGGCATTGATTCTGGTTTTTAACAACAATGAACTTAGCGCATGCAACTGTGCGTATACAGCTGTGCACATGCACAGAACACACGCACCAATATGTACACACAGATACACATGCATGCACACACAAGATTATACGTACGCGTAAGCGCGCATACGCACATTCACGTGCACACTCATACTTACATGGATGCACATGAGTCCACAAACACGTGTATGCATACTCGAACGCTCTTACGCGCATAAATGCATGCAGAAGTATACTCATATTCAGAGACGCACATAGGAATACAGAAATGAGTGCACAAGCGAGCGAATTCACAGACAATGCAAATTCACAGACAATCACATTCATGCACACAACACATACACACGCAAGCACACGAGCATGTGAAAATGCGCTCGAGGGAGCGCACAAACACATCGGTACGTGTACATATATATGCCCGCACACGCGCATACAACATAAATCCACCAATATATACTTGTGCACGGACGCATATTATAAACACCCATATTATTATACACATATCTGCACATACATGCGTGCGGATAGACGAATGCGCACACTTGCATGCACACCGCCTCATGCATCTACGCGAATGCGTGCAAGCATGCACGCGTGTATGTGAATGTATGTGCTTGCGTATATGTCTGTGCGTGCGGCATGTTTGTATGGTCCGTGCACGCGTAAGGCGGGTGATTGTGCATATGTATGCGTATATAACTGCGAGCATGTGTATGTGATTTTGTGCATGCATTTGTGAGTGTGTGCCTGTATGTGAGTGAGTTCGTATGCGTTTTCCCTCGTGATAATGTTAAAAAAAAAAGAAATCACGAGCAGGATTATCAGGGTGACTCCTTGGGGATGTAATGGTGTATAGAGCCCTTTTTATTAAATTTTACATTTTATTAAAACACAAAATTACATAACATGAGACATTTAAACAAATTCACACATATAATCTCACTTATAGGATATAAAGGACCCTGACTCTTAGGTTACAGAGACAAACGCTTTAGTTTAAATTCAATAGGACACAAAAATAAAATCAAAGATTAAAAAATGCTGGACAATGTTTGAAAATGTTTTGAGAAACTTTGTGTCCGAATATAATGTGCCTTATCACAGAGGATTCTTAGTCCAAATATAACACATCCTTTTTCTTTTTTTATAATAAAAACTTACTATAAAAAAACTCGTTAATAATTTGCTGGAATGCAACTATTTTTTCTTCATGCCTCCTTCTGAAGGAGTGTACAGTATTAACATTTTTTTTTTTTTTAAATATATATATGTAATAATATTTATTAATATCTTTTATATTTCCGACCAGTGAAGAAGAGATTGAAAGGGATTTTCAATCCTTTACATAGAAGAATCATGGGAACAAGATAATATACCCATCGAATTCTATAAAAAAAATTATTAAAAATATGTACATACATTGAAATTTATCATTAAAAAAGTTTTGAAACTGGAATCATCCCGCAAGTGCTCTAAAAGTCTATAGTTATTCAAGTTTTCAAAAAAGGTGATCGAAAAGAAATTACTGACCGATGTCTTTGGTCCCCGTCCTATCCATAATAATAGAGCGAGTTATGAAAGAAAGGTTAATTAATTTTCTTTATAAAAATAATCTTTTTAGTAAGAGCCAATTTTGATTCATAAATCCAAATAAAAGTGCTGAAATGCTACGATTTGAACTATTTAAAGATGTATATAGCAGCACAAATATAGAGAAAAAACCTCAGTATTGCTTTTAGATATACAAAAAGCGTTTGATACAGTTAATCGCAAAATCCTCCTACTTAAAATGAAGAGAGTAGGAATTAGGGGTGTCGCGTTAACCTGGTCTGATCAAATCATCTACAATATGTCAGAATGAGTTACAATTTATCTATATTTGTTATGAGTAATACGATTTACTGGCTAAAGTTTTTTTGCTTTAAACTAAATTTGCAGTGTCCGAGTGGAAAAGTACTAATCTTTGGATGCTAGAAAGTGCTAGTGTTCGGATGTTCTTAAGTTCCAAACTCAGCGAATTTGTGGAAAAAACAATGATTCATAAATATTTCATTAAAAAAGGATATGGAGATCAAAAAAGAAAAGGCCGTTTTTTTCTTGATGTACTTAAAGAAATAACTTCAAATAAATAAGGATGTAACCTCAAATAATATTGACGAGGTTTCTAGAATAATCTATTTAAAATTAGACTATTCCAATATTCTAAGATATCGAGTATGCAATCTACAGTCTAAAATATTAGGTATCTACAAAAAAAATAAAAACTAAATATGGTACCATTATTCTCTATAATTCTTTCCCTGTTTTACCAATTATAAATTTATTATAACGAAAAACTAATCTTTCAAACACAACTGAAACATATGACATCACCTGCATATTGTGGCACATGCTATTATTTATCTTTTCAATATCGTACTTTGTGTTGCATATAAAGACTGCTCCTTTGCATTAACTGATAATTATACTATGGTTTACAAAAAAATAAACATTAGTTCATCTGTTGACTACATTTAAGTCGTAATTAGCATACACTACCATTAACATTGACTACGTTGTAATATAAATAATGAAGTCCATAAATTAAGGATTATTTAACTTTTGTTGACGTAAAAGGAACAGATGTTTATTGGTGAAAAAAACAACACAGAGAGAAATGTGGAATTAATTGCAAAAGCTTAGTATTAAAATTCATAGTAAATAAAATAATTCATTCGTAATGTTATTGTAATAATGTAATAACAATATTATTATTGTTATTTTATAATATAATAACAACGTGTTATATAATAATACAATAATTTCGTATTATTCTAGAATTATTTAAGTTTAAAGGTCATGAATATAATCACAAAAAAAAAGATCTGAATAGTTATTATTTTCATACTCTATGAAAAAATTAATCTGAAAATTATAAAATATCGGATCTTTAAATATCCAAATGAAATTAATACAAAAAATACCTAGAAAATAGGTTTTCTTAAACTTTCGGATATCAAACTTGTTTGGTGATTTTCCTTTCTATAGTAAACAGTATAAAAAATTAAAATAGATAATTATTTAAAAATTATACTTAACTGACCTAATTACTTTTATTGACTAATGCAGAATATATTTTGCTTTACGACAGAAAGGGTTTGTTTGTTGCTTTACAGAATCTGTCCTGTTATTTTCATTCCGTAAGAGTTGTACCAGGATACTAGAGGTATTATTCATAGCTTGTATCGCTAATAGTTAATGATGTTTTCTATGCAGTCGACTTCTATGGTGAAAAGTGTGTTGTGATATGTTGCTGTTTGATTTCTGATGTTGATTTAATTTTTATTTATAAATAAAAATAAAAACTTCCCTATTTATCTGTCTCGTTTCTGATTAAGGGGCTTCAGGATCTAGAACATTTTACATATCCAAAAGGATTTAAGAATTTAGCTAGCCTTCTACGTGGCGTCGATTGATCCTTGCACTGAAGAGGATCGCAGTGCGTTTCATTTTGGATAAATCTGTGACAGCTTATATTTTTTAGGATGAAAGTAACCTGGACACGAAATTATTTAATTATTTTCATTAAAACTGGCATCAGTTGGGGGAAAAACAGGAATCACTGTTTTAACCGAAACATCAATCACACCAGAAAATTGAACTTAATTGTGAATCTTTCTTCACTTTATTGTTTTCTATCTTTCTCTTCATAATATTGCTCATATCTTATATGAATGTAATATTTCCCATTATTTAATAGATATCCATTTAATTAGCTATTAATTAACTATTAACTTTTCTAACTTGGAGTTTCTGCAGATATTTCATTAGTTAGTTTTTGTTACATTTACCGTAGAAAATTAAGAAGATAAATTTAATAGAATACTTACGTTGTAAATTAAAATACCATAATGATGTGCAGTAAAAAAACTTAGCCAAAATGAATATAAACTTTTTCTTAGTAAATTAATCAATAAAATAAGTGGCACACATTACGAAAAATTATATTAAGTTGCATGGTAATAACCCAGCCACAGGTAATAACCACCGTGTTGGTCTAGTGATGAACTCGTCATCGCAAATCAGCTGATTTCAAAATTGAGAGTTCTGCGGTACAACAAACACTAGTAAGGCTGTTACTTTTTATAAAGATTTGAATACTAGATTGTGAATTGTGGTTGGGTTTCAATTAAGCTCACATCTCCGAAATGGTCGATCCGAGACTGTATAAGACACTTCATTTACACGATTTACTTTGCACGACCTTACTTCATTTACAAGATTACACTTCATTTACATTTATAGATACCATCCTCATTCATCCTCTGAAGTAATACCTTATGGTGGTTTCGGAGGCTAAACAGGAAAAGAAAAAGAAAAGGTTACATAGTAAGCTCTTTAAATTGATCATTCGAAAATTAATTTATATTTTTTAATTTATTCTTTTGTATTAATTTTCTCATTTAACAGAGATCTGGATAATAGTTTTAGAATTGTACTACTCATGTTTTAACACAATTTTTCTTTGAGTTTAACTAGACTACAATCGCAAATTTTTCATGACCAAATGTATTATAAATAAACTCAGCAGCCTTTCATTCAGATTTAATAGCTTCAGTTAAGGAGAGGATTTTTTTTAAACTCATAATCTTTAGTGATTAGAGAGATTTTGAAAGTTCTGGTTTCGACTCTCGGGAAGTAAATCAGGACCGTCGGTTTATCAAAGACTGATGCTATTTTTTTACGTAGGCCATGAATTATTTAAATTCTTAATCCCCAAATATAAAAAAAAAACACATATAACAATTTCGAGTTACGGAAGTGTGACTGAATTAATATTATCTATTAAAGAAAAATTAATTTTTCTTTTATAGATGCTATTATCTATATATATTTTAAAGATAAACATATATGTCATTTCTTTTAGCAGCTCATTTTTTAAAACTAAATTCGATATATTCATAAAAATTCTGACGGCAGCTGTAGCAAGCAGTAGAAACTTTAGGAACATTCATAAAAGAAAACAAAACTTTTATCTTTTTTATATAGTGTTTCGCTATTGGTGATAATAGGGTGTAAATAAATATAGTTTATTTTTCAAAATTGTAATATCAGGATGTGAAATGAAGATTACAGCTCCAAAAATAATTAGTAGCTTACTTATTTTTTATCTTACGCTGAATTACAACTACTATTTAGAGATGCTGAGCAAAGAAGGGGAGAAAGATTAAGATGGCTAAATAGTTCTGTAACTTGTGTAACTGTACCTACAAAAATTTCTATAGAATAAAGATGAAGTCTTTGCTTGGGTGAATTCACATGTCAACGGCAGAACCGGAGAGTATATTACAGTAGTGCAAACTACATTCTTCCACTCAACTGAACAACTTTCTCTGTGTATGTACGTAGAAACTAAAATAATATAGGAAGCACTGCATCTTAAAAATTTGTATTATTATATATAGAAGAGTTTGTGTTATCTAGTTTTATTATAAATATTGTCAACCACAAAAAAAAAATATTATCCGTCTACTAAAAATAAAATAAAAATCTATTTTAAAATATATACGGGTATGGTAATGTTTTATGTCAAATTTTTATTAACCGATTGATGAAGTCCTGAAATTAAAATGAGTAAGGAAAAAAAGGCATGTTAAAACGAATAGAATTAGTTTCGTAGTGTCTTAGTGTATAATTCTGAAATGAGTCCATATTACAATCCTCAAAATCCCAGGATTTGGCTAGATTATACAGCAATAAAAACAAATAATTTTACAATTCTCAGGTTCATAATTATGAGAAATAATTTATTCTAAAGTCCATTTTTTGATGGGAAACAAATTTTATTAGAAAGATTAACTGTTCGTTTTTATTCTCTTTGTCAATAGATTCTAAAATACTGAAAAAGTCAAATTACTTTAACAAAGTGTCAATATCTAAAGTCCAAATTAGAGATTACTCTAGAACTGCATTTGAATGCATGTTACTGCTGATATAATTAAAGATGTTGCACCTCTTTACTTTAATCCTGTGGAAGCAAAATACCTGCGATTTTATTAAAAAGAAAATAAAAGCTGTGTATTGATTCGTTTTATAAAAAATGCAGTAATTAATATTGAAGACGATAGAATTCTTTACAGAAAAGATGTGTATAGTTTTGCTGATGCAGATTTAGAAGATACTACATCTTTAAAACTACACAGCTTATACTAACTACTAACATTCGGTTAGTATATACTACATATCTGTCAACAAAAAGTTTCGCTCAGTGAATGTTGTCACATTTTCACAAGAAACTATGATTAAAGAAAAGAATGTAACATTAAAAGGGAATATTTCAATGGATAGCATGTAATGTTAGTTTTTTTTTTTTTTGTAAGAAACCATTCGATAATGACTGTAATAGAAAAGCTTAAAATTTTATATATAAGTAATATAAAGTATAATATTTGATAATGCAAGAGCTACCCTTCGTAAAAATAAAAAAAAAGTATACACCACTCTCTAGCATGTGGGGGTCGATACGGAGGCATCGTTTTTCAGCAGGTGGCAGGAATAGTCCTGCCACCTTTTCCTTACCGGTCAAAAGCGTTTCAAGGCAAAGATGCTGAGACCCTTTGCAGAATATGATTATTGCGGGGAGAAAGATTCCGCAGAACATAAAGTGTTCATCTGCAATCGGATCCTGTAGCACAGGAAAGCATGCTGTAGAAAATTCGGCATTCTTACCGCAGAGATTATTTTTTTGCAGCATTGGGACATGCTGGTAACCGATTGATCTTGGTACTCGGTGTCCACGATGTTATTAAAAATTTTCCAAACAACGATGGTGGAAGAAGTCAAGGGGTAAATAATTTCCTTTGAGGTTGTGTTCATATTAAGCAGCTCCGGTGCCAAGGTCGGGATAAAAAACTGTTAGGTTAGGCCGTAAAAAACCGTATGACCCTAATGGGTTGGAGCATGTGGCCAATGATAGTTTGGAAGACACAAGACATACAAAGGTTGCTGTGATAATATCGTAAGGTATTCCCTGCATACCATTTTGGTGAGGGGGAGGGGTTTTAATGGGTATGCCAGCAAGGATGAATAATGAGGTTCGATTCCACACGGTGCTTATAAAAGGTTTCCCTTCATCAAACGAAAAAACTCTAGGATGTAAATAATGTCATTAGACCTTCATAACAATACTTTAGAACTAAAATACTTTAGATTTCTTAACTGTATAATTTCTAATTAAGATAGTAGTTTGCATCAATTCTTCAAGTTTTCAATACTGCTTAGGTGTAGGACATTGAGGGACTGAAACAAGTTATATAAAAAAGAATTATAAAAATAAAAAGAAGTGCTATTATTAAGAATTGATGAAAAAATAATAAAAGTTTAAAAAAAGCGAAATTTAAGTTTTAGAATGAATGGGGGAAAAATAATTTTTAGATAAAATTTACGAAATGTAGAACAAAATCTATTGTAATTAAGACATCCATGATTAGATGATTTTATATTGAATATTGTGCATAATAGGACCTACTATTGTTTTTCCTTTCATCTAAAAGAGTAGAGTATTCATTATGAGTTAGATTAATGACGATATAGACCTTAGTAAGAACGTTTTTATTTTCGGTATTCATTGAAATTAAAAAACCATTAGACTGGAAAAAGTTCTATTAACTGGCAGCACTTCTCAATCAGATGGGATCAAGTTCAATCCTTGACAAGGTTTTAGTATTTTATCCACTATCGTTTCCTTCTCTCATTTTAATTATTAAAATGAATTTATAAAAGTAGGTAAGATTTCGTAAAATATTATTGGTTACGAAGTGGATTTAAAATGTTAGACCGATGTCAATAACTTGATTATATATATAATATAGCTTATAGTTCAATCCATATTGAATTTTCAGTTATATTTTACGTTAATTTATTGTGAAAGTTGAGCCCGTCTCGTTATGAAAAATGTTTTTCCGAAATTTGAACACGTTATTAAATGTGCAATAGTAATTTATTACGTTAGAACGAACTCGAACAATTTTTACCGTTCGTTAAAAAACATGACGAAACGGTGATAACGCTTTAAAATTATTAAATATCAAACGACCATCACTCTAACTAATGGAATTCTTTTTTCGAAAGAGCCTTTCAGAGCTAATTATCAGTGCTATCTTCAATGGAGTTTTTCGGTTAATGGTACTACCGAAAACTCCATTATTAATACGTATACTGGAAACTCCGCCTAAAGAAATCTGCTACTAACTTTAAAAGGTCTTTTGGAAGAGAGAATTCCATTGTTTTGGAGGTGAACAATTTGCTATTTTATAATTGTAACATTTTTTAGTCTTCTTTCTTGAAAATTTTAAGTGAAAATTTTTTTTTAGACTTTGCCACCTCTGTAAATATTGTTTTGCTTTTATTTTACGGTTACATCATATTAAAAAAAAGTCGGGATAAAAAAATGAAATCTCATAAAATTCGCCAACACTTTGTCAACTTTTCGTTCTTATCACACACACACACACACACACACACATATATATATATATATATATATATATATATATATATATATATATATTTATATTAGTTAATTCATAATTTTCAATATTTTATTTCTAATAGTAGTTTATATTTTAGAAAATTTACAAAAAAATTAAAATCCAGGCACTTTTTACTGATTTTTTCCATGGGATTTTCTCTCTACATTGCTCTTTAATTAAAAAAACTATTTTTCTACACTTCTTCATCTAGAGCAGTTATGTCAAAGATACGGCCCGCGATCCAATGTGTCACAGAAAGAAGAATCATGTTTTTTAGAGCTTTTAGACTTCACTCGATTCCTCTACGGAAGTTTTAAA
>JAAAKQ030182302.1:0-12247 GCA_010016005.3 Zanna intricata | reverse complement strand
CATCATCCTCATTCATCCTCTGAAGTAATACCTTAACGGTAGTTCCGGAGGCTAAACAGATAAAGAGAGAGAGAGAGGATCCCAGTTCTTATTTACAATATTAATATTATGCCAAGTGCATTATAAAATATGAAGTGATTTAACTTTGTATTTGTTTATTTATTAAACCAAATATTCTATTATGTGTAAACATGCCAAAAATTGCTCGTGAAAGCCTAAATTTACATTGACTTTTCATTTATGTAAGGTTAGTGACAATTAGTTTAAGAGTGTATCGGCCTATGTGGCGGGAGTGTTAGCGTCTCGGCCTTCTATCCGGAGGTCCCGGGTTCAAATCCCGATCAGGCATGACATTATAGCGCATGCTATAATCAAAAAGGAAATTTGGTTAAATAATATTTTTTTTTTTATTACTCTACGGTAGAATTATATGTAATTTTTTTCCCAATAATTGGTAGGCAGTATTACTGAAAATGATCTTAGGTAGCATCTTATATAATCATTCTTTGTTTAATATTTTGAGTTATAAAAAAAAATCATTCGCCGGCCTCCGTGGCTGAGTGTTAGCATCTCAGCCTTTCATTCCGGAGGTCCCGGGTTCGAATCCCGGTCAGACATGGCATTTTTCACATACGCTACAGTTCATTCATCTCATCCTCTGAAGATATACCTTTATGGTGGTTCCGGAGGTTAAACAAACAAAAAAAAAAAAATACAAATCCTCCATCCTCTGATGAAATACTTAATGTGGTCGCGGAAATTAACAAAAAGAAAAGAAATGTACTCAGGGATTTTTTAGACAAAGAATATTATAACTTTTAAAGAGTAACATTTTTCTATTTTTTATCGGAAGAGATACTAAACGTTAAGCCTCAGTACTTGAAGTAAAACACTTCGCTTGAGTTACAGGTATAACAAAAGGTTGGGACAGATTGTATCACCAGCAAATGATGATGTAAAAACTAAACTGCAAACATTATCATTAATATAGATGGAGGGTATTTTTAAATAATCTTACCTATAGATATTTGTTTATGGTCTATCACAAATACTATATTTTACTGTGAAATGGGTAATTTTAGTATAATTTTGTTATGTTCAGTACTTTTCTACATTAAATTTCCTGAGTTTCTGGCTATTTAACATTTATAAAATTAACAACAGATTTACAAACAGGTCGTTTCTCTAGGAAGAACTTAAAAACTCTTGAAATTCATATTTCATATTTAATTAATGCTCAGTTTATAGTATTTAAGAATTATATACGAACTTCATCATCATCAAAAAGGAAATTTGGTTAAATAATATTTTTTTTTTATTACTCTAAGGTAGAATTATATGTAATTTTTTTTCCAATAATTGGTAGGCAGTATTACTGAAAATGATCTTAGGTAGCATCTTATATAATCATTCTTTGTTTAATATTTTGAGTTATAAAAAAAAATATCTCGTATTGTAAGAAATTTCTGTATTTTTTCAGGAGCAAAAATATGAGAACTCAACATTTTAGTATATTTACGTATGTACTAAAGAAGATAGATTATTTACAAAAAGAAGAATGTTTTAATATGATTTTTTAAGATGAAAAATTATAGAAAGTAATTTTTTTTTGCTATTTACGTCTTTGTGTATACCACACAATGTGTAGTATGTGTAGTATACACATTGTGTATACAACATTTGTAATTAGATGGAAAATCTAATCGATATTATTACGCTTTCCAAACACTCTACACGTAATACTATAAGTTACATTTACACCAGATTAGTTAAATTTGTTCAAAAATTTCCATACTAATTTTTTGGTAAGTAAACTTTTATCTAAATTTACTTCTACAATGAAAATTCAATTTTTAATAAATTAAGACTTCCTAGAAGGCCGGTGTTTTTCAAAATTTACAAAAATCTTAAAATTAGGCATATACCTAAGAATAAATATCTCTAAAAAAACTTAAGTTCTTGCTGGAAGATTTTTTGGTAAGGAACCTTGTTCTCATACATTCAAGTTGAAAGTATCATACATTTCAGTTGGATAATTTCATAACCTATAGATCTCTGGAAATGATTTGATTTGGTTTACTCTGTTCATCTAGAAATTCCTGTATGATGAAAAAATTATTATGTGTCAATAAAATCTAACCCGTATGCTTTAAAACACATGTCACACTTTTTTTTTATTTTTTTTTATTCCCCCTTCCTTGGGCCGGACCCACAATTAAATATAACTCAGCCCATGGGAGTGTCCAATATTTTAACGGGATTATATCCGGAATGACAGGTCAGCCCGCCGGTCGGATCTTCTATTTATGTCTACCTCAAGTTCAGCTATGCTAAACCTAGTCCCTACCTCAGAAGCCGGGTTCGGTCTTAATTCTCCCTTGCCTCAAGTGGGAAAACTCTAGAAGGAAGTTCCCCACCTGAAGAATGGACTTAAAATGCCTTTGCCTCAAATAAAAAGTACTCAAAAAAAGAAAAAGTACTTCTCACTGATACTATGGTCCCAGTGGGGACCATTTCACACTACCTTATATATATATCTCATTGCAATTCAAAAGACAGTGTAAAGCAAATAGCATGTTCTCTGTAATAGAAGCTGCTCCTATTTGTTGTATTGTACAAGTATTACCTTCTGTAAGAAATAATACATTACATTGTCTTCTTTATCACTATTCAGAAGGAAAATTTTTAGATTTTACACACATATCTATTACTTATTTTATTGTATGCAGCAATTAATGCACTACCTTAAATTAAGAAAACACAATTGTATTATACCCAATTAAAATATTACAAAAATAAAACGAAATTATAATTATTTTATAATAGGACAGAGGAAATTACATGAAAATTACATCACAGTTGAATAGCATAGAACTATAAAAATTAATATTTACCAATATACTAACATCACAATGAACAATCATAAAAATAATAATACTATATTGTTTACAGTATTATTCAAACCTTAAAGATTTGTATTTATTTTCCTACAGGAGAATAAAATTCCAATACTGTGTAAATTACATTTACTGTGATCTATATACATATATACACTCATAAACTATGTGGTAAAGTTAGGAATGAGATAACCAGTTTCTCTGTAAAATACCGGGACAGAGTATCTCTAGGGAACACTATAACACTGCATGACTACCAAGTAATTGGGAGAAGCTACGGCAGTCTGCATGATTTAACAACATCTCGACATATACGTATTTCAACGAACGCAGATTCAGTAAGGAGTGCAATGAACATATTAAACTTCATTAAAAATCAATTTAAAAAAATTTGAAGTTAGATGAACAATAATGGTGTGATAGGAATATCTGATTATCTATTACTAACCAAATAGAAAAATATTACATTAAAATATATGTTCAATGTTAAATCAAATCACTCAAAACAATGTTTTGGATAAGCATTAGTTACACATTTTTTTTAAGCACTAGACAACAAAAAAATTTAAAAATAAAATGATTAACGATTTAGTTTACTTTAAAATAATCTTCATTATTATTAAGCTATTAATTAGTAAATCCTTAAAAACTGATTTTCATGATAAAGAAGTCAAAACAATCAAATTTTTATCGATAATAACGATGTAGCTATGGACTAATAATTAAGATAGGTACATCTGTTTCGTTTATAAGAAGATAAAACCAATATTTCACCTACTAAACATTAAACATCACTACTACTGTAAAATCTCCTTATTCGCGGGGGTTAGAAACCGTAAAAATGTTTCGAATAAAAAAAACGCGAATACAGAACAGAACTAATACTCATTTAAGAAAGAATGGTTAGGTTCTATGTAAAATGAAAAAAATTCATTCGTACTTACTTGGACGATGTTTCTGATGAAATACAGACGGCAACATTAATTATAAGCACTGGTTTTGTACCGTAAGTAAATGCACTACACAATAAATATTTAACAAAATACAATATATTTTCTTATTTACTCGTAAGCACTTACCAAACTCTTTGATTTAAAAACTCACTATACTAGTGTAGTTTTACACTTAAATAACTGAGTTTTAATTGTAGTAATGTACTGTATTAGAAAACGGTATTACATGTTCTAATCGTAATCAGTAATCGCCTTAAAAAATCAAGTAAACAGCATTACAGTACTACAAACTAAAATTAATGTAAAGAAAATTTACAAAATTAACCTGTAAAGAAATTTAAATTAAAATTTTGTAAATTAGCAATTACAAATTTTTTTTATTTTTCCTTGTCACGTTCTTGTTTTTAAATTCATGTGAAGTTTTTTATATTCTTGCATGGCATTTTCAATTTTTCGCTTCAAAGCTTCTATTCAAAGATGAATCAGCATCTATAAAAAACTGGATAAGATCATGGAATAGTATAATGCCTTCGTTAAGCGTTTTGACATTTAACTGTTCCAGAGTCCGTATCTTTTAACTCTTCATGTTCATACTCTACCTGCGTAATTAAATCTTTTAATATTTTTATTTTTCAATGTTCCTACATAATTTAATATAAACGAATACGGAAATTTTACCCGCAAATATAGAAAACACATCGCAAAATACTGCATCGTGAATAACGAATTGCAAATATGGGAAGCGCGAATAGGAGATTTCACTGTATTTTCCTTAATTTAATATCCATTAGTCTCCAGATAACCAGAGAGCTTCGTTAATTTAAAATCATTAAGTCGTAGCTGCATTAGTATGCTGAATTACCTTATAGTTTTTACACGCCCTTTGATTTTTTATTGCTTTTCTAAGATGTGTTATTAATTATAACTAAAAAAAAAAAAAAAACAATAGTTGACAGGGAATAGTATCAAGGAGACGTAGCGTTAAATTGTACCTTCACAAGCCAGGTGTCAAACTATAAACTTTTCATTAGTGAAGTCAAGGATTAATATTCTGCATCAGTCCAAACGAGGTATCTCGACTAATTAGTTTTTGAGTCATTATCAATACAGCAGTAGTAACAAACAGGAGCTTTTGAAGTTTCTACTGAGATTTTAACAGCTATGCTAGCATAGTAATCACTACTGCAATGAGAGTTAATGAACTATGGTAACTTTTACATTCGTTGTTGTTAATTTTAATTATTTATTTAATTAAAAAATAAAAGTGCATTTAATGATCAAAAGACGTTTCTTCTGGTTGCTTGAAAACAATACATTTCACGAGACGTCTCTTAACTAGAATTATTTTGCACACAATACTAAAAAATTTATATTTGTCTCCGGTTGACAGAATCTAAAACTGGAGTAACTAGATTGTTTAATGAATCATTCTTTGAATGTTCTTTCAATTAACATACCTTTTTTTATTTTTCGATTAAAGAAACAGATTTGCACATTCTCAGGTTGACAAGATCTGTCTAACAGGATCAGTTAGCAACAAAAATCTAAAATTTTGTTTAATTAGAAACTAAGTTTTTTTTTTTAGTTGTTAAGCAATAAAAAAAATTACATTGTGTTGGTTAACCTAAAAACGAGGATATTTGAGGGAAGAAGTCCTCTCACCTCTGCCTTTCGACCTCACACTGTTTCGGTATCTCCTGGAAATAGGCCAGTCTCTTTCGAGAATTCTCGGAAAAGAAATAAAGTGCAGCGCTTCTAGGCTAGAAGACCCAAATGGGACCCACATTATCAAGCTGCTAGGGATCAATCTAGCAAGATGACTAAGTACAACGGTTTTACAAATTTCTATACAAATGGTTCTGCCTCAGCCGACGGGTGTGACTGTTCAATAATACTTCCTGATAAAAAAACAACATATAGCTCCTAAATAATATATTAATTCCTACTCTTCTGTGCTTTTTACGATAACCACACAATTTACTCATTCTTGAAAGTTATTAAAGCCCGTAGAGCCTTAACAGCTTCCAAAAATTTTAAGTAAGTTGTTATTTGAAAGCTAACAACTGCTTCCAAATAACAATTTAATTTCAAACAATATGCACAATGGAATAAGTTTTGGCTGCTGAGTTCTCCCACGGCCTTATATGGCTTCCAGAAAACATATTCGAGAAAACATTTATACCAAACAACAGTAGAGACCAAGTCTTTCTTATGCGGCTGAGGATTGGACACACAAATCTAACCTACGCCCACATGTTAGGCTCTCTTCAGCAGAACTGTGAGGCGTTCAACGTAAAATGATCCGTTAAAAACTATTACACCGATTTCGTCGAATTTGTTTCCTTATTCTCTTTAATTTTTATTCAGAGAAAAATTAGGCTACAAAAAACTGATAGGTTAAGGTTTTAGAGAATGATGAAATTATGCAATTTTTAAAAATAATTATCAGTTTAGGAAACGTATTAGTTGAAACGTTATTATTTCGCGATTACTACTCACCGATTTCGATGAATCTTTTTTTTATTTTAATTTTTTTTTAATAGAATACACTTCTTTTTTTTATAGGCTTCATTGTTATAAGTACGCGTGCAATGCTGTAGGTAGGAGCTAGAAATTTTTACAATAAAAACTAAACCTCAAGTAAGAGAAATAATAAATTTTAGATTAGGTCAACTCTTTTTAATAACTGGTTATGGTGAAAAACAGAAAATCAGATAAAAACAATTTCTAGATAGGAAAAGAAAACTCTTAGGTATTAGAAAAAAGTAACATTCGATGAAAACTGCTACAAAATATTTACATTTTGTATTAAATGAATCTTATAAACAAACTAAAGTAGCCTGATGTGATATTGTTGAGTAAATAATAGAGAGGTATCTAAAATAATAATTTGCAGATAAAAATAGGAGTATTAAAACAGAGCCTACACGAAATGTAAATAAATGCAAAGAGTATCCGCTCCAGTGTGATTTCATTTCCTTATTCAAATTATTTGGTAACAAAAAGCGTAAACGTTGCTTGTAGTTAACTTTTAAAGTTAATGGGTTAAAAGAAAACATCAAATACAATCTTCAACAAAAAAAAAAAAAAAGAAGAAGAGAAACGTGAAAAAGGATTAGGTTTAAATTGTATACTTTGCTACAAAATTAATTCTTATTATGCGATTAGGTATTGTTACTATATTTGTGCTTGTATTTTTTTTCTAGCTTGTATTATTATTTTAACTATAATTTTTAAATATTACTATATAACTACATAACTACAGTTATAACTGTATTGTTTTTGTAAAATTTACTACTGTACATAAAAATTATGTACTTTCAGATAAACTGCCTTCCAAGTTATATTAGATTTTGAGATGTATTTTGAACTCAGCAATAATTTTCAACTCAGGTAAGTACTATACAAATATATATTTATTTCAAACATTTATAAAATAATCTTTCAAAAACTTAACGAACAATATTAATCAGAATATTTTGAATTCAGCATTGCAGAAACCATATAGATATTTCTTTTATTATTAAATGAGATATACACATTTAAATTTATTAATGCATAGCAGAAATTATGGCTTAGAAGTCTTATATAATTTTCCCTCTATATTTGACTCTAAAAAGACTCATAACATCCTATTCAAAAAAAAAATGTTTAGGTTTTTGATTAAAAAAATTTACTAATTTTCTAAAATATTTTTTGTCAATTAGTAAATTATTTTATAATTTTCATAAAAGTGATTGTGTATATGCAGATTCTATCACAAAGTTTTTCCCAGGACTTCGAACCCTATTCCATTGGTGAAAATAATGGGAAAAGTTCATATAAACATATTCGTAAAACGAATATAAACATATAACATAAATGTTAAAATATAAACATATTAACATATTCTATAAATTGTTGTTTGTAATTTACAATTGAAAGATTTGCTCGGATTTCGGCTACCATGCTAAAATGAAGTCGTACTAAAAATTATAGTACGTTAATTAAGAGGAAAATTAGTGATTTCTTATAATGTTTAACCTGAAAAATTGAGTAAAATAGGTTTTAGAACCGTACTTGCAGTATTTTTTTTTAAATTTTGGTGGGAAAACTAATAAATTGGAATTAAAAAAAACATTTTTTCTTTATTCCAGTTCTCATGAGGAATTAATTGTCTGTATTATGAATGAGGCTGAGCAAGTTTGGACAGTCCAGAAGTAAAAAGAGCAACAAAAACAATACAGAAGCCTGACAAGAAACGTGTTGAAAATTGCGGGTTCAATGCACTTTAGAACTATCGTATTGTTTCTATTTTTTTTTTCTGTTTTTTTCTTTGTTTCATTGAATGTATCTAACACCATTTACTTCAGAATTAAATTTTCTACTTTTTTTTTTTTTGTTTATTGCCCATTTAACAAAGTTATTGTACGTTAAACATAAAATACAGTTTTTTCCCCCAGATTTCTAAAAAAATACTTTTGTTGGACCTATTTTATTCGATTTTCAGGTAACAAACTATAAAAAGTCACTAATTTTGCCCCTTAATTAAGTCATAAACATTTCAGTACGATCTTATTTCACCGGAATAGCTGAAATCCGAGTGAAATTTTTCATTAGATGTAACTCACAAACAAAGCATTTTAGGACATATGTTTATATGAATTTTTCACATTTTTTTTCACCACTAAAATAGGTTAAGAGAAGTCCCGGCAGATTTTAGTGATTGTAGTGAAGTTTTAGCAGATTTTAGCCGGCCTCCGTAGCCGAGTGGTAGCGTCTCGGCTTTTCATCCGGAGGTCCCGGGTTCGAATCCCGACCAGGCATGGCATTTTTTCACACACGCTACAATTCATTCATCTCATCCCCTCTGAAGATATACTTAATTGTGGTTCCGGAGGTTAAAAAAAAAAAAATTTTAGTGATACTATACACAAATATCTAATATATACATAAATATTTGTATATAATATATATATATATATATATATATATACAAATAAAAATTGGTTAGCAAGTACAACTTCCCAAGAAAATTAAAATACATGGTACTTAGATTCAATTCAAAATTATAAATTTTTTAATATTTAACTCACAATTTTATTTGCTCGCACTGTTTATTCATTTTTTTAAAAAGTAATCTACAGTTTGGAACTTTTAGACGTTTTCTGTATTCATTCAAATTTATTTAATGCCACTGATCGGATATTAATTACGTAACCATCAATAAATAAATTGAATCGATTAACAATGTGTTATAAAATAATGGGAATTTATTTTCTTAGAAAAAAAATAACAAAAATTCCATAAAGAAAAAAAACTTTATCTAGTATTTATAATATGAGATATTTCCAACCACGTTGAAAATCAATATTTACAACATCTGTGGTTGTAAAATAGAAAAAGCACAACATAGGATTGTTTATATTAAAAATTCATTATAAATGTCAGCCAACAATACATAGAAAAGCATACTACGTAAATAACTAAATGTTGTGGCCTCGTTTTTGTGAATCTGTAGCGGAAAAAAAAATATAACAAAAACCATAGAAGTTTCAAAACTTCTGTTTTGAATAATAAAAATAAAAATGTAAACAGCACATTCCCCGTAGTGGTTTACAAGATACCAAATAAAAATTTATGTTTGCTTGTTTTTGTAGGGTTATTTACATTTTTTTTTTTAATTTCAATTTTATTTTTGGATTAATTTTTATGTATAAATACACATTCTTTTTTAATCCGAAATGTATACATATATATATGTTAATACATTAAAACTGATTAGATTACCTAAATTCTTTATAATTTTATTCTTAAAAATAATAATTTAATTCAAAATATTAAAATTTAAAGCCTTAGTTAATTAATTAATTAATTTTATACTAAATCTTGAACCGTGATATATTTATATTGATTAATATATTTATATCAAATTTTAAATTTTAATTACGGTTGTAATTAATAAATTAATAATTTTTCCTGTAAAATAATAAACTTGTACTTTTTAGAAAACTTTTACGAAACTTTACCAGTTCAATTTACGAATTATTAAATAATATATAAAATATTTAACTTCATTAACCATTTAAAAATCCTATACAAATCGTTCGTTTAAAGATCAATTTTTTGATCTTTTTTTTTAACAATAAAAGCAAATAAAATATATTAAAGCAAATGAAATAATTAAGTTTTAATAATAAATACATTACAGAAAATTCTGATTGCTTAATGTGGAGAATAAAAGTTTGCTACTATTTAAAGAAAAGATATAAATTTTACGAATAGGGTCAATAAATTAAAATATTTCGTAGAAATTTACAGAAAAAAAAAGATAATGTAAACAATAATAAAATATGTACATTAATTTATGAAATTCCCTTTGTTAAATAATGTAATTAAATTTTTATTGTTAACTAAAGCTATAATTAAAATAAATACATTAATTAGATACTAAAGTAAGATGAATTATAAAAGATAATTCTAAAAAGAAATACTTCAGTGAAAATTAATATTAAATTAATATACAATTCATGGAAAATTTGGAAAAATGTTAAAGAAAATAAATTGAAGTTAGCAGTTATGAATCAAGATTTTCTTTTTTATTATATCAAAGTTTAAAACTAATTCTTAAAAGTGTTATTATTAACTTGAAATTATTTGTTTGCTTTTAGAATTTTTCACAAAATATTAAAGAAATAGTGTTTACGAATTTCATTAATTAAGTTAGATAATTTCATATTATATTACTAAAATGAAGCAGTATGTTAAATAACAAATTAAATTAAAACTTTTTAAAAGCCCACTACGGAAAACATTAAAAAACGTGTAATAATTAAATAATGATATTTTTACCTTATAATTGATTAAACGTCATGCGTGACTATGATGATAACTAAAGCTTATCTATGTCGGTCTCCGTGGCACGAGTGGTAACGTCTCAGCCTTTCATCCAGAGGTTCCGGGTTCGAATCCCGGTCAGGCATTGCATTTTTTAACACACGCTACAATTCATTCATCTCATTCTCTGAAGATATACCTTAACGGTGGTTCTGGAGGTTAAACAAACAACAAAAAAAGCTTATATATGCAGTCTACCAGGTCACGCAGGACGGTCTATCAGAATCTTAAATTTTATTGTTTTAAGAACAATATCACCATGTCACAGAGAATTATAAGGTAAAAATACGGTTACTTAATTATTTCTCGTTTTAAGGTCATTTCGTTGTGGGTTTTTTAAATTTTATTTTTGATTTATTATTTTTTAATGATTAATAGACCTGAGCCCAACACTGTTACCTATATAGGATGATATGATGAAGGTTTAGTGTACTTGATTAGCGCAGGTAATTTAAAAATCCACACAATAATGTAAGCTTGCTGGAGTTAGAAAGACTTAGCCGTGGATTCAAAAGCCGTTTTGAAGAAACATATCAACTGCTGCGCCCCCTGGCGTTTATAACCATAAAGCTACTCTTGACAACCTGATCTGAGATGATATTTATGCAAAAAACCTCATCAAAATTGGCCCAACTGTTTTAGAGAAACATATCTACTGCAGCGCCCCATGATGGCTTATAACGTAAAAAATATCTAAAAAACCTGTTCTGAAGTGATACCAATGTAACGCAAATAACTGCATCGAAACCGGTCCAGTAGTTTTTAATGAAAATGGTAACAGACAAACACACAACCTCTTACCCGAAACGCATATACCGTCTCCGTTCCATGGTGGGTAAAAACGTTTAATAAATAATGTAATGAAATTTAGAAAAAAAGTGAAGTAAAAAACGAAAATAATAAAATGGAATAATCATAATATAAAGAAAAAATTGTAAACAAAAAACGATAATAAAAATTAAATTAAGTAACACAAAAACAAGAATATTCATGAAACAAAGGGAAATTGCAGTAACACACATATGAGTTTGATATATTTCAGGTATAACAAATTAACTTAGAATGTCAGTAACTAAAAATATCTAACTGATTGATTGGACTTCAAACAAACTTGTTCAATTAACAATAGTTATTTCACTTTAATTAATAATGACAGTAAAAGTTTTCTCAAAATTATATCTACTAAGGTAATTTTTTGGTTCTTTTTCATTATTCCCCCCTACCACTAAAATCATTTTTTTCTCCACAAACTGGTATAAATATTCTCAAAAAGTAATTATGTACTAAAATTAAGCAGAAAAAAAACTTTTTGAAAAAAATTTCTGAGTTCATGTGGCGTCGCAGGTATAAAGATGAAGATTATTTTGAACAAATTCTGAAAGATATTGCTTTGTTTGATCCATGTGATAGTTAAGTTAAGTTCTGGCTTCCGTGGCGCGAGTGGTAGCGTCTCGGTCTTTCATCCGGAGGTCCGGGGTTCGAATCCCGGTCAGGCATGGCATTTTCACACACGCTACACAT
>JAAAKQ030182291.1:0-12247 GCA_010016005.3 Zanna intricata | reverse complement strand
ATAATTCATGTTTGTGATTTCAATGTATAATATTGTTAATGATAATTATTGCAAATATATTTCGTATACCAACAAAATAAGTTGTTTCATTGTATCGATCTCACGTAACGTTATCACGTCAAAGTTCGCCCACACCGTAGATGTTGGCACTTTTTTGTTTAGCATTTTGGTTTTATCACAACCGCCTCCGAGAATAGAGATCCATTTTCACGTGTGACTAGATGTATTCAGGTAATGTTAGTAGCCTTACCGGATTGGTCTAGTGGTTAGCTCGTCATCGCAAATCAGCGGATTTTAAATTCGAGAGTTCTAAGGTTCAAATCCTATTAAAGGAAGGATACTTCTATACGGATTTTAATACTGGATCCTGGATACCGGTGTTCTTTGGTGGTTGAGTTTCAATTAACAACACTTTTCAGAAAGGTCGAGCTGCGACTGTGCAAGACTACACTTTATTCACATTCATACATATCATCCTCATTTATCCTCTGAAGTAATACCTTACGGTGGTTCCAAATGCTAAACAATAAAAGAGAGAAGTGACATCAATGTTGTGATTTTTGAAAAACTTAATTTTTTTTTTGAATAGAAGGAGGTACCCAATTTTTTAGATGCTCATTATGCTTATTAATGACTATTAGCTTTAGATTTCTGATTTCCGATTTATACCACTTTGTATGTTATTTTTTTTATAGAATTGACGAAAGGTAATCTCTAAAGATGTGATATCTCCACTGAATATTTATAATTTTGGAATTGTGATCATGGAACCATGAAACGTTGAACTTCAAAAAAAAATTTGCATTCGAAAGTATGTTTGTATGAACGCGCGGATGTGCGCGCTCTAACTAACCACTTTATAATTAGACCGCGAACACCCGCGCTCTAATTATAAAGTCATCGTATCTGAGAGCACGCCCAACGCCTTTTTTTTTCTTAATTCATAATTAGAAAAATAAATTTTTTTAAGTAATTTTCTTGAAAGTAATCTTTTTTAAAATACTTTTCTTCAAAACAGAATTATTTTTTACTACGAATTGTTTTTTTTCTCTATTTTTTTGTTTTTTAAGAAGAAAAGCAAGTTTTTTAAAAATTATTTTTTTTTTTTATGATTTTTAGTCATAATTAACTGAAATTGTTATTCAATTTTACATTACAGGACCCGAAAGTTTAAGTGTGGGTGTGAGTGGATGATAGTATGGATGGGTGAGTAGTTGGATGATTTTCTTCACGTTACAGGTGTAAAAAAAATGGGGATGGGTGTGTGAGAGAGGATGGATGATAGAATGATTGAGTGAGTGGGACTTTTGTTTATTTTTCATTTTTTTCAGGAGCTGAGCGAGAGGAAAGGAAGCTCAAGAGAAGAGATTGAGCACTCCCCCCGAGACTGAGTTATGCTTAATTGCGGGTCCGGTCTCGGGGCGGAGAAGAGCGGTGAGGAAGGTTTAATCGGTATGGGACAGTTAACATTATGCCCAACAACAGCTTGGCAGATCTTGTTAGCCTGTTTGCTAGTCCAGGTGGGAGAGCAGCCTGGATCCGAGCTCGACACACCCCACGATGACCCCGTGATTGGCGTGCGTAAATGGCATTCCTTCATCATCGACAAAAAAAAAGGACCCGAAAGTGTGAGTGTTCTAAGAATGCTACTGTTGTGAGGTTCAGACGTGTATAGACACATACAAACGTGATGTAGTGTAGCACACAATTCTCAGAACGATGCCAGTTGTGAGACAGCAGTGAATTAGTAAACACATCATTGTGAGTGCTTTGTGTGTCTTGAATTATTGTGTATTACATATTTATAACTTTGTTTCTTTTAATTAGTCGTTAGTTACAAAACGCCTAGAGTTTGTTTAAATCATCCTAACAATTTTTGTTACGTATGTGGTAAAGTGAGGCTCAAGTCCCAAAGGCGAAACCTTACTCCATTAGTAAAAAAGTGTTATGAACTTTATTTTGGGTGTAATGTCGGGGACCAAACAATGCCTGGGCCCCAGATATGTTATTTATTGTGTTCTAGGCTTCTCACTGCATGGAACAATGGAACACACCACATGTCATTTGCTATCTCTATGATTTGGAGGGACCCCAAACATCATTCTTCTGACAGTTATTTCTTCTTAACAAACAATAAAGTGATTATGTCAAAATCAAAACATTCAGTGTACCCTAACTTGAAGTCTGCAATGAGACCAGTAATGTGAAACATGACCCATTGTGTAATCCTAAAAATGTGTTACCTGCTTCCGTAATATACCACACTAGGATTAATGAAGAATTTCATCAAAGTCATGGGCAATACTCCTGGTTTCATGTAATAAAAACAGAAATTTCCTAAAATCAGTGATGCAAAAAATAAAGAAGGAATATTTGTGGGTCCACATATATGATCATTAATGCATGATGAAAAGTTTGAGGAACTACTGAATCCACTGGAGAAAGTAGCTTGACAAGCATTCTAAAATGTTACTCAGAGTTTTATGGGAAATCGTAAGGCGGAAAATTACCCTGATATTGTCAACGATCTTATAACATCTTATAAACATTTTGTTTATAATATGTTCTTAAACGTACTCTTCCCGCACTTGCACCTATATTTCTTCCCAGAAAATATTGGCGCAGTGATGAGCACAGGGAACAGGGTCAAGGCAAATGGAATCCTAATATACTGACCGATTATTTTTGGATCATCAAGAGGAATGCTCCACAGGTGAAATATAACAAATAAATCGTCATTTCTTTCTTTCTATGTGGGTCAAATGTTTGAAAATTGTGTAGTTAAGAATGCAGAAAATATTAAAATGTTTGAAATTATAAATGCCTGTCTCTCAGAAACCTAGGGTTATGGGAAAAACCGATATCATAATTGAATAAAGCGTGTAAAAAAATATTTCTTTATTCAAATATATAATGAATTTTTAGTTGCTTTAGACTATGTTTTATGTGTACCGGCTTACTATAACTCAGATTTAATCTATCGTTTTAAAATGTATTACTCGTTTATAATGTATTTTTTTAAACCAGTCATTGTGTGTTTATTTTCTACATTCTTTGAACGTAAAGATTGAAATTTAAACATTACAGTTACCCGGAATGTTTAGTAATATTACTACCAACCTTTTTTATCATTAAGATTTCTGATGAGTTTTAATGAACTATGATCAGATGAGTGAAAATTCAACTGCCTGATTTTCCAGTACATTAATTGACATAAGGCTATCTTTTCATATATATACATACATACATCATTATCTTTCTCTTTGTTTAGCCTCCGGAACTACCGTAAAGGTGTTACTTCTGAGGATGAATGAGGATGATGTGTATGAATGTGAATGAAGTGTAGTCTTGTACAATCTCAGATCGACCACTCCTGAGAAGAGTGGTTAATTGAAACCCAACCACCAAAGAACACCGGTATCCACGATCTAGTATTCAAATACATACGAGTACATCATTATCTAGATAAGTTATTCAGTACGCTGTAGGCAATCTTGGAAAGAACTTGTTTTTGCGAAATCTCTCTACCATTAGTAGTTCATTTTGATTGTAGCCTGAGTACTTTGATTTACTTATAAATGGAATATATATATCGTATGATTATTAAATTCTCTTTAATGAAAATAATATAGTTTAGAGATGTTTGGAGGTTTACAGCTGTATGTTTCGCGATCGGTAAAATGTTTGCGTGCGTGTGCGCATTCGTTATACGTGTGGTATCTCATTTTACACCGGACGTCTTACGTTGCTAAACTCCTGGGGGCATTCTATAATAACTGAAGGGGATGATCGACCGCTTCACTTCGAGCCTGGTACCGTCTAATACCCACTTTTATCTCCTTTACTGAGTTTTAGAATATTCCTTGCTCTTATTCTATCCTGTTTTTATTTAAAATTTTTTCTTCTTACTCTTTTAATCGTAATGTATATAAGAAAACTAAAAATACGGGGGATTATTTTTTTGCTAAAGCTTATTCTAAAGATAAACTTTTCAAACGAAACTTTATTTAAAACTTTTTATAAATAAAGACAACATGACTTATGTTTTATAATATCAACGGATACGTATTTTCACTAGTTTTTTTTCTTTTCGAAACTAAATATTTATACTTTTTTGAGTTATATTCTTTTTTTAATTTCTTTTGTTAAAAAATTAGGGTAGAACTTTAATATTTAATAATTTTATTTTCTTATGTTTAGACTAAACATAAAGTATGACGAATTTACAAAATTTATAAAAATTCCCTCGTAATTAAACGCTAATTCAGTTTTGTGTTTATATCTTTTCATTTAAAGTATTGAAGTCATATTTAATCTATTTTTTATTCTAATTGTATAAACACATCATAAAAAAAATTAAATAAAAAAATTATTCTTTTAAAAATAATTAGTTTCTGTCTAGTCTATTTAGTCTGCATTGAAATTATATATACACACTACGCCACGTTATAACAGTTTCTTGTCGTTTTCTTTTCCAACAATAGATTAACCTTAATAGCTCATTGGCGTATTTAATTAGCCTATTACACTTTCAATAGAAGTAACTTGCATTGACAATTTATAACTGCATTATTTTCTTAAATGGAATCCTCTTGCCATTTTGTTATGTTGCCTGCCATTTGACGGCTTTTTCCGAATTATAGATTTTCGTACGTAAATTTAATGTTAAGTCTTTTTTATCAGAGTTTAATCATGAGCAACTTCTCAATATTTCAAACTTACTTTAATTGTATGTGAATATATGTATTATTACGTATATATCCGCCTTTTATAATTAGAACGTATTATGTTAACATATTTTACTTGTTAACTTTTATTATGAGCTGTAATTGAATTTTATTATATGGTTTGAAATTATATCTTAGTATATTTATAAAATATTTATAAAAACATCACGTGTATAATTATTGATGTTAAAACGTTTTCTACTAATCATAAGTGTATAAATGTTTAGTAATGAGATTAAGACCTTAATATCTTATATCTAAACGAGATACCTTAAACCTTAATGAGATCTTAATACCTTATACAATAGTGCATTTAATTATAGTATCGAGTCTAATGGTACCTATCATACCTTTAATTAACAAAATTATGAATTTAAATACCACATAATTTTACTTAAATTACGTTTTACATAATAAGTTACATACATACGTTTTACATTAGGGAACAAAATTAAACGTAAGATAACTTAATCTCAAGATTTTTTATTATTAAAGACCACTAAAAAAATTTCTTTTGCTTTAAAAAAAACATTCATTTTCAATTTTATATCTTTTAAAGCAGAAATTTCTTAAAGAAAATTGTTAAATTGTTTAGTAATAAAAATAACATTTTTACTGAAATATCTAATACGATTTATGTCAATCACTCATTAGAAAGATAATTCTGTTTTTTTTTTTTTTATATATATATTTTTTGAATGAATACGAATTTTATTGATATAACATAAGTTAGTTTTGCTTTTAAATTGTGTAGGTCTACTAAGGATCCTGGGTTTAGAGAATAATTTTAAGGAATTTTTTCATCGTGCTAAATTACAAATATTACCATTTTAAAAATTTAATTTGTAAATATACCAGTAATTTATGATTACTTAAACTATAACTTTTTCCTTAACTATAAATTTTTTTGCTTACTTTACTTAAATTATTTAATGTACGTAAATTCCTATATTAAATTATTTTTATGCATAAACATTTTTTCATTCGATAAATCTAAATTTAAATTATGAATTACTGAGAATAATAACGCCTTCCTCGTGTTAAAAAATAGAAAACTGCTTTCCTTTTTCAGTATTTAATATTTCTTTAATGTATTTATTTGAGATTTAATATATTATTTTCTTCTATAATATATGTTGATTCTTTATTACACAGCCTACATTTGTGTGGATAATTCAGTAGAAATGATTTCAATTTTTTTTTTTTTTTTTAGCAAATAAATGAAGTTAAGTATTGCGTTAACAAGATATAAGTGTTTTAATTTACTGGAGAAATCATGAACGTTTCAGGGTAAAAACAATTCAGTTCTTTTTTTAATTTCTACAAAAAATAAAGATCAGATGAAAAACAAATTCTTTTGATTAATTTTCAAGCTTGTCTTAAAAAGAATTGAATTATCTAAGTAAAGAAAATCTCAGTTTTTTTTTGGGGGGGGGGAGAAGCTATTATAAATTTTGAAAAGAGGTTTGCAGTTCCTTTGCAGACAGATGTAAGAAAAAATTAAACATGAAATTTAAAAAAATTCATTACTAACAGTTTTTCCCCTATTTGAAATGGTAGTGTGTTTGCCTTTCATCCGGTGTTCCTGTGTTCGTTTCTCGATCAGGTCTATCATTTATCAACCCTACAAAAATATTTGTTTCGATATCATCCATCGGCAGCTGTTATAAAAATGCCGGCCAGAATAAACGAATATAGAGTAGTAAATTCCTCTTCCACTTCTCCTTCAAGTCTGTTGTGGACATTCACCATACGAATATCTATTCGTTGTTCCCAGGAAAGAGATTTCAGATATTTAATTGTGTCAAAAAAAAAATTATTTTTCAACATCTGTAAATAATTTTCGATAAAAACTTGTTGAATTAATTTTTACCACATTGCTGTATATGCATTTATAAATCTCCTTTCTTTTCAAATAGATATGTTATTTCGTTAGGTCTATCTTTCTTGAAGGCATTTGGATATAATTTCTCAGTTCTCACTGGTATTGTTTCTTGTAACGTTTTATATGTTGATAATTTTCCTGGTAATTTTGAATACTCCATTTTTTTCTTTTTAGGTTAATTGGCTCCTGGGAAATATTGTACTTTAAAATAAGAGGTTTGACGATTTCCTTTAAAATCCAATAAAACGACTGAAACTTTTTTTACGAAATTCTTCTTAGACGGAGATAAATTCTGAAATTTTACGGAGCATGATAAGGGAAGAGAAATTGCTAAGAAATACCGGTTGATATGTTTCTTTCAAGAATAAAAGTGACATAAAGAATAGTTTTGTTTTATTTTGCCTTATTTATGTCCCATTTCTTTTTCCTTTCATTTTATTGAGATGCTTATATATATATCTTTTTAGATTTAAATTATATTAAATGTATTTGTGATAAAAATTGATTGAGATTAAATATATATCAGTCTAGGCTTTTCCTTTAATAGTTAAAATTGGCAATAAATTGAATTTTCTCTTGTGAATTATTACACGAGCGCTGTCAGGAAATTCATGTTGTACTATTAAAATGAGTTTTCTACCTTTCATGTACAATAATAACTGACAGTTTTCTTTCCCTTACACTTCATTACTAATGTATAGCATTGTTATGAGGTCTCAGTTCAGTTGAATTTCATGTAGTTTATTTTACGTATAGACTATATTTTATTTTGAGAAAAGAATTTTTTAAATCTCAAAGCCATTAAATAATGAAATTATTCACAATAATCACTAGTAAAATAATAAAGATATGCTTTAAATTCTATGGCCACCGGGGAATTTTTATTATTACTCACATTTGGTTATAATTCAACGACAAAGTTTGAATCTGATTATTGTTTTCATAAGTTTAATCTTAGATTATAAAATTCATATGAACAATTTCTTTAAGGGTGTACTGCAGTAAATCTATATTTCTCAAATATTAAAAAAAATATCTCTTTCTTTAATAAATGTTAATGGCAGCTGTGTAAAGTTAATGCGTTCAGATTCAGCACTTAAATTTCTATGAATAACTAAGCACTGTATCTTTCAGGATAAATTTTAAAACATTAAAAATCTTGTAGGTTCTATTTTATAACACTGGAAGATTCATATTTCATAAAAGATTAATTGTGTTTACAGACTGAGCATGCGTTTGCATTTTTTTGACTTCATATATTCATGTGTATCATATTGTACTAAAATAATATAGTGTCCCCAATCAATGTCTACTTTTTGTCGAACCCATTTTTTAATTTAATTATTAACTTTTTATGCGATATTTCTTTAATTGTAGTAATTATTACTTTTTTTCTTAATCGTTTTTAGTTTAATGCGAATTTTTTTAAATGAAGATGAACAATTCATAAATTTTACTGTAGAAAAAAGTTCTGTATTGAAAGTAAAAATAGAAGAAAAACGTTAATGAGTGAAGCAGAAAGAAGTTATAAAATGTTTGTTAAAATATTAAAATAAGGGAATATAAAGTAAACATATGAATATTTTCTCCATTAAAGTTGTAAAATTACGCATCGAGAGGACAGCGAGTCAGAAAAAATACTCTCAGAAACTTTCTAAAAAAAGAAAATTTCAATTTATCTCTACATTCTAATACACATTGGTATGAGATAAGGGAAAAAAAATTTAAACACGTTTATAGTTTAGCTAATTATAGGGGCAAAAACAACCAATAATTGTATTAATTTAGGAAGCTCAGTTTTATTCAACATGTATCTTAGTCTCAGATATTTGTAAAATACTGAATCCAACAAACAAGATTTAGGCATTGAACTACGGAATCGCGAGGTCAGAAACCCTGGTAAAAGAATATTTCAAGGAAATAAGCAGTGATTTTGTACAAATCCTATAGAAAATTTTTTACCCAGGATAAAGGTAAAAAATTATTAATAGCGATTCGAAATTTTGCATTTATCAACTCAAATATTTTGTTAAATCTTCTGTTTTTCTGGAGAGTTTTTTACCCAAATTTATTGGTTTTCACCCTAGATTTTTCAAAACCTTCTGAGTCCTGAAATCTAATTTATTCGATTTCTCTGTCAAAAACCTATTAAAGCACCATTGTGTTCCCTAATTAACGATCTAAAAATTCCAGTACGGCCTCATTTCATCGGAGTAGCTAAGATCCGAGTGAAATCTTTCACTAGATGAAACTCACAAACGAAGCATTTTAGGATATATATTTACATGAAATTATTCCATTATTTTCACAAGTAAAATAGGTTATGAAAGTTCCGGGAGAATTTTGTGATTCATCCTGTGTGTGGGCAATTTTTTTGTTAAAATCTTTGGTCAATATCTTCAAGGGGTGGGAATAGATAGTTTTTTGGGAGGTCAGTTTTCTCAAAATTTAGCATACATAGCAAGCTCCTTTATATTAAGCTCAGTATACGCATTTGTGCTTATCTTAAAAAATTGAAAAAAAGAAACTTTGTCCAAAAATTCTCCCTTATCGAAAAAAGTGAGTGTTTAATTTATTTCATATTTTTTAACCGATTTTTTTTTATTTTTACAAAGTTTTTTTGATGTAATAATCTTTAATAGATAATATTTAAATAGAATTTCATCATAATTTACCGACCACCCGCAAAAAAGAATTTTTAGGTAACTTTTTATTGGTTGTACTTTCATTGAAATTATTTTTGTTTTATTCTTCCATTTAAAATATTAAATGTAGAAAGAACAAAAAAAAATCCGGGTTGGTTATTTTGTTCGTGGGAGAGTAGAAAAAGTTAAAAAATACCAAGTTTTTTTTTTTTAATATTTTAAACTTCTTATGGTTTATTTAAATATATAATAAGTTTAGAAAAAACCTTCATCAGAAATTAACCCCCACCTCAAAAAAGAAAACCTAAATTAATTTTTTTCAGATATAATTTTTCCACTATATACGAATAAATAACCAATGCTAGAAAATATAACAGCTTTGTCAATAGTTTTTTTTTTTATCCACTATCAGTTTACTGGTTTGATCTTATTCTCCAGTCCTTTCTGATCTGTACTAATCTTTTAATTTCAACATACTTACTACATTCTTCATCCTCAGTTATCCGTTTCATACACGAGTATTTCAACCATTGTCTCCTCTACAGGTTTACTTTCTACTTGCTTTCCATTACCAAATTAAGTTGGGTATCTTGATATTTGGCCACCAGCATTTTTCATCTCTTTACGAGATTTTGCCACAAATTTATCTTCTCTTCTGTTCGTTTTCGTGTAGAAGATTTTTTTTATTTCGTATTTTTTCAGTTCATCTAATTTTTAACATACTCATTAATACCATATTTCACGTTTGAAATTTAGACCTTTCTTTTTTCTTATCCTACTCTATTTTTGTTGTTGCTCTACACAATCATTTTCAAAAATATCTTTCTAATTCTTAAAACTATATTACATAGTAACAGATTAATTTTTTGCACGAAAGCTATCCATCTGCTTTTGATGTCTGTATTATTTTTTGCATCCTTAGTAATTTTAATTTCTAAACAAAATTCTTTTATTTCTGGAATATTTTGTTTATTTCTCTCTTTATATTAATTCCTAATTATCCTCCTTTCTATGTCATTCATTACTTTTTTTTTGTTTGCCTGAAATTCGTAAATATCTAATGAATCAGTTATTTTCATATAGAAGTATCTGAAAGCTTCTTAGTCAATACATTTCGTGAGAAGAAGTTCAACATTTCTTAACGAAATCCTTCGCTAATCTTCAGAATTGCATGGTTATCGAAAGAATTTTACTGAATTGTAAATATTTCATTTTGACTCTCATTTTAGGTTAAAATGGACAATAGAAAAGCTATAAAACTTGAAATAGAAAATTTTAAATATAGTACTGCTACAAATGATTGTTAAAAACTAGGTAAAATGTTTTCACTATACTTAAAACAAATAAAATTTGTTTTACCCGATTGTTATAAACATAATAACATTTAATGAACACTTATTCCCAACTATTAGAAATAATAATTATTATTTTTATCTAGAACAAGAAATCTACCGGTACTGATATTTGAAATAAATTTATAAAAGCTATGAGTGATTTAGAATTTTTATATTTGTTTATGGAACCGCAAGAACTGGAGTGGATTTTAACATCAGTATTCGGTACGGTATTACTACTATACGATTCCAGATCCCTGAAATGGCAGGAAAGAAATGTGAGATTTCTCTAGTAATCTGAATATTATATGGAAATATACGATCCATTTTATACACATACTCCATTTTAATAAATTTATATGCAGAAATTCATTCTGCTGTTCGGAACAGCTCAAAATAATTAATGTTATTTTAGATAAATATATATGATGTTTCTTTTTTTTAATAATAAAATATTAAAATAATAATAAACAGTGCTGTTATTTAATTATTGGAAATCTTGTATTTTAATCTTTTTAAAAAAACAAATAAAACGTAAGAAAATAATCTTGACGCAATGTACATTGCCCATAGAAATCATGTATGAACTACTTCACAGTTTTTACTCCGTAAAACTGATTTATTATTAAACTTAACTATCATTTTAATTTCTCTTCTGGGTTAATTTAAGGGTAAATAATTTAATGTTCCGTGCATCATTTATTTTTCGCCGAATGTCTTATAACTGTGATACACATAAAACATCTGAGGTACAAGAATCACCACCACTATGAATTCCTTTCTCTGAAAGCAATGATGTTGATTATTAAAACTATTTCCTTTTTCTATGATCTTCCAATGATAAGATTGAAGATATTCATCGTTTTATTCACCTTTGGATGAATAGTTATGATGCTGATCGATGAAATTGCAACTGTAAAATCACAAATATCTGATACGGTTATGATTTTTTTTTTTTTTTTTGTTTTACCTCCGGAATCACCGTTAAGATATATCATCAGAGGATGAGATGAATGAATTGTAGCGTGTGTGAAAAATGCCATGCCTGACAAGGATTTTAACCCGGGATCTCCGGGATGAAAGGCCGAGACGCTATCACTCGGGCCACGGAGGCCGGCATATAGTTATGATACTGGAATAAATACGTGGACGTACCTTAACAAAAATTTCTCACTTATCACATTCGTTACTGCGCGTTTCATATTATGTTATATTATTTGAAAGTGCCTTTAACTCTTGCATTTGTGACACTGACTTAGAGAAAACTATTTTTATTTTTTTTCATGCTTTTAAGTTTTATTAAAGTAAATATAATATTGTAACAGGACAGAAGATTCCTTTTTATTTTCTATAATAAGAAAATGACTCAATAAATATTTGTGACCTATGAGATTAAATTTATCAGTATAATTTCAATTATATTCATTCTGAATTGAATTAGACTTCTCCAATTGGTACTGAATGAAAAAAATTCAATGATAAATTAGTTTCATTTTTACAGTAGTCGAAACTTTAATATATTTTTTTATTTATTATTTTTCTCCTTAGAAACGAATTCGTTCTTCCATTAAGTTATTGTATTTTTTATAATTTAAAAATGAACAAAATTATTAAATAGGCTGTGGCATGGAGCCGTCTTGTTTACTAAATCTTAAT
>JAAAKQ030182247.1:0-12248 GCA_010016005.3 Zanna intricata | reverse complement strand
GTGTGTGTGTGTGCATATGTATATATATATATACATACTTAGGTAATAATAATATATACAAAATATATTGGTTTAATCTTAAATAAAAAGAGAGCTATGCCGAACAGTGTTGAAATAAATTGGAGGTCAAATATATATATAACGTTAATAGGATTATTAAACAGTCATAATCGAAGGATAATATTGGATCACATTGTGATGAAGCTGTGCCTTCATGTTTTATATGCGAACATGCATTACACATAAATGCAAAAATAATGGTAAAACAACAATTAATATTAATAAATAAACACTTCTTATGGTCACTTTGGTTTCAGCATCTTCCTGAATACCCTTTCTTTTCCATCATAATTTAGTCTTTAAAATAAGACAATGAAGATGCGCGCCTCCACGATGGTGCGGCTGGATAAATTAATCTGATAAAGGGTAGGATTAAGTTAATTAAAACGAAACCGTCTATAGCTTACAATCTTAGTAGAATATTTTTGGGCACTGACCAACCACGAGAAAATTTATATCATGACTTTTCACTTAATAAATTACCCCGAATAAAAAACTGGGCAAACGGATTCCGGGATGTTTGAAGTTATGTAAACTTGATAAATCGGAGCATTACAAGAAAACCTATAATTTTAAAAACAATCGAAAATATTTTTTCTGCACTTTCCATATAAACTTTTTAATCTAAGTTGGAAAATTAAAACAATTAACTTCTGAAATAAAAAAAATTATTATTTCAACATTTGCATTACAAGTAATCAGAATTTGAGGAAGCATTTGAATCAGATGATTTCGAATCTCTAAAGGAAAATGTGGAAGAAAAATAAAAAAATAAAATGTGGAAGAGTATGCCACATTTAGAAACTGCGTTCAGAGTAGATTCCAAATTTCAAAACTCCATAACAGATTTCAAATCTATAAATTTTAGACTTTCCCTTTTAGCTTTAAAATCTGTAAATAAGAGATATAGTTTATTCCATGCCCCAACAAATCAAGCCAATAAAACAGACCTAGAAATTCCTAAAAATAATATTACAATTCTAATGGGAGATTTCTACGCTGATGGGTGGAGAAAGAAAATTAAAAGATACAATCGGAGAGTACCCAGCCAATAAAAGAAAAAAGAAAAGTGGAAAAGATTAATACAGATCTGCAAATATTTTAACCTTAAAATAATATCAATCAATTTTAAATCTAAACGTAATAATAAGAAAACCTGAATCCTTTTCAAATCCTTACATGAGAGAATTTTAGTTAGACCATGTGGCGATCTCGAAAAACTGTTATAAAGAAATTCTGTTATAAAGTTATAAAGAATGTAAAAGTTAGAAAATCGTTTAACATAACATTCAATCACTATTTATCTAAAATTAAAATCAATTTGATTCCAGGTTTAATAGGAAAACCATAAGTTAAAATCCCAAAATTCGACTATAAAATCTTCGACACGAATAAAAAGAAATTCCAGAATAAGATCCCATTAAATAATCTCCAAAATTGGAAAGAAATTCAAGGAAGTTTAATAGAGACTGCCAGAGAATTCAGTTCATTACAATAAAATAAAAAGCATCAATGGTGGAATTCTAAATGTGAATTGTCTATACAAAAAAGATTCCTAGCATGGAAGAAATGAATTATAAAAAATATTAGAATAACTTCAAATTTTTAAAAAGCTGAGAAAAACAATATACACAATTCTGAAAGAAGAAAGAAAGAAGTTTCATAAAGAATAAAGTGAAAAATTAGAAGAGGATTTTAAAATGAATAATACTCGAAATTTTTACAAATTGTTTAAAAATAAAATCACAAACTACAACCCACCAGACTTATGTTTTAAAAGAAAGATGTCTAGCCACAAGTAATGAAAAGAATTGTGAAATCCTGGCAGAATATGTCAGAATTTTATTAAACTGTGCGAAACCCTAAAAGATTAAATTTTAACTATAGAACCCCACAAAACGGAAATTCCATATGACAAAATTTGGAAGAAAAAAAATTAAAATCTTTGAAATATAATAAAGCAGCTGGTGAGGATCGAATAATGGTGGAATTTTGGAAAGTAACCGATGAAGAGTTTCTTTGGAAAACAATGGTACTGTTTGGAAAAATCAGGCAGGAAGAAAAAAAAACCGAAGATTATCCCTCGAAAATTGCAATTATCCATACTCTTCATAAAAAGAATGATAAAAAAGATGTGAATAATTACATAGGGATCTTCTTACCAGTAACAAGAAAAAGTTTCTCTGAACTACTGTTAAACAGATTACAAATTCAAATTGATCCTAAGTTCAGTGTTTATCAAGGAGACTTCAGAAGGAATGGTCATATTTAGAATATATTTGAAGTTTGAAATTAATCATTAAAAACCAGATGTTAAGATCAAAACCATTGTTCATAACGTTTGTTAATTTTCAAAAACCAACAATACTGTAGACGGAAAAACTCTTATTGATGCAATGAAAGAATATGGATTCTATCAGAAAAATATCAATTTAATAAAACTTACTGTAACAAACATATTTTTAAACATAAAATTTTTATGAGAAATCAGTGATACTATGGAGATTAAAACAGGTCGGACAAAGAGTGATGATCTTTCCCTTATACTCTTTAACTCAATATTAAATAAAATAAAAAAACATTTTAAAATTTAAAACAAACTGTTTTTGGAATCGGAATAGGGGAAGGAAAAATAACAAAAAATAGTTTAGCTTTCGCAAATGATTTGGCTTTAATGGACAATTCAGAAAAATAGGAGATTTCTTAAGTTTAGGAAAATAATTGTAGAACATGCGGGTCTACAAATTTCCATTTTTAAAACAGAAATAATGACAAATTCTAAACAAAATATACAAAAACCAAATTTAAAAAAATTAAATACACAAATAAATAATATAAATATCTAGGCATAATAATAACCTCAAATGTGTTTGAAAACAGAAAAATAGTTTTTGAGAGCTTGAAACTTTTAACTAAAAATATGTACCCAATTTATCCATAAATGCAAAATTGAGACACTGCAATACAGAAGTGAAACCAGTAATTCTCTTTGGGACAGAAACCTCCAAATAACAAATCTAGAATCACTTTTAAAAACTGAAAGGAAAATTTCTAGATTGATCCATAACCCAATAAAAACGAAGGACGGATACAAAATCAAATCAGATAAAAAAATATACAAAACTAAAGAAAAAAAATTTTTGAAGATTAAGGAACTATAACCCAAAAAGAAGACTAAATTTTGTGAGACATAAGATTCGATGAATTCAGATAGATTGAACTGAAAATGTTTTGATAATTTAAATTCTGAAAATATAAAACTTAGCCTTCATACATAAAACAAAATAAAGGAAAACTAATAAAGCAAATAAAAGAAAAATTGTCAAAAAAATTCACAGGTTCTTGTGAATCCAAAAAGATAAGAGAGGAATGTGCTGGACAGAAGAACGAAAAACACACCATCTTAAAAAATGAAAGAATTCTAGTGGAGAAAGAGAGAAAATCAGAACAGAAGGAATTAAAATGATATTTGCGTTGTCTTCTACAGAACTGTTCCGAAAAAAACAATTCTTACGAAACACTACAGAACGGTAATTTTTAAAAGTATTTTTAGAATAAGAGTAATAAATACAAAATAACTGTCTTTGTTTTTGGCACTTACAACCTAACACGTAAATTCAGCTTAAAATATCAAAATCTAAAACTCCAATTCACCCTTGACACCACGACGAGCTCAGGTTGACAAAATAAAAATTTCTCTCAAGAAAGACAGAGAACCTTAAATCAAACATTTATCATCTGTCACGGGAAGTATTTAAAAAATGGATAATCGTTTAATTTCGTGTGATTAACAAAGTTCACGAAGAGATTATCAGTACATTTAAACGTCTAAAAAGCTCTTAGGCAATCGTCCTCGATCGTTAGTCAGCAGTAGTTTGTACAGCATTATTGATAACTAAGTTTTCCAACTATCTAATTGATGTTTACAACAAACAATTTTTAATTTATAATGAAATAAAATTTTCATCACTTTCCGAACAATTTTGAACTGTGATCGATTTCTCTCTCTTATCTTTTACATCAATATTGAGTCCAATTCTCCATAATTCAAGAACTCGATTTTTCTTTTAGTTTATCTTATGTCAGTTCTAATATATTCTATTCTTATATAATTTAAGCAGGTAAATAGCGAGAATAAATGAAATTTATTCTCGCTAAAAGAAAATTTATTCAGTCAAAATCACAAAATTTAATCGTTTAAGAAATTTATTCATTTATTCCTCGAATAGTTGCCATTTAAACATTTTTACAAATAAAATTTGTAAAGGTATATCACATTTACGTGATATAAGGTATATTCTATGAAAAAAAAAACAAGACTTTACCTCCAAAGATATAGAACTATAAACAAATTTATCTTCCTTTTTTGTTCTCAAGGTGTTATTTAAATTACTAAAATTCCGCTGTTTTTATTTTAATGATAATATCAAAGTTACATTATATTCTTTTAAATTACATCTTTAAACATCCTTGCATAGTTTTAAACCTTGATTAATGTGATAGATATTACTGTAATATATATATATATTTTGACCTTAAAGGTATAATTTAAAAAGTTTATTTTAAAAAAATAAGGAACTTTATATTTTTATTGTTTATATTTGAAAAAAAAAGAGATGACTGTAATGTTTTGAATTTTTCAGTACTCTCTTTTAAATAAAAAAAAGTATGTAATTTTTTACAGCTGAATACAAAAAAAATTAATTAAATGTATTCACCATGTAAATAAGCGTGTTTTGTTTCATCTCAACTGTGAAAAAGAATTTTAGTTATAATGACCCATAGCAAAATAACAAAAACCTTTTTTTCGAAGGTAAGTGTTGAATTGAATTCTAAACCCACAATCACCCTAACTTTATGACATTGGGAGGGGATTGAGTAAAAATATTTTTTATAAAATAATGGTCAGACCTTTTTACAGTAATATTTGATTATCTTCATGTATCTTATTTGATGGCGTATGGCAACGTTTCTAATAAATTTGAACCTAAATGGAATGATTTATAATCAAATAATCTGCATTGTATTAATTTCGAAAAACTGGTTGTTTCAAGTTCTCATATCATAAACACCAGTGTCTAATATTTTTAAAATTGCCTTTCTGCAAAATTTTTCTTGTTACTTAAATAAATAAATAAATAATGAAAGAACTGTAATTAATCTTTCTTTCAAATATTTATAATTTTTTTGTATTTTTATCATGTGTCGAATGATTTTAACTACAGTAAAAAACAGCGGGAACTCAAAAATGGAAATACTTTAGAAAAAAATGTAGAATATCGTAAAACATCGTTTTAAAGAGGATTGAGAAAAACCTGGTATATAAAAAATTTCGGGTAATAACAATCTTAGCAGCCATTTAATGTTTTTCACAGCTAGTGTCAAAGAGATCCACAGTAAAACCTAAAATAACTGTTCATCAGTGAAACTATAAAAAAATATAAGTTTTCTCATAGCGAAAATTAAATCGTTCTGAGATAACAGCGTTGCTTAAAATGGCTACCATTTTAGTTAAGGTTAACTTAGTATGATGTTCATCATTCAAAATTTTTATTTTCAGTCTCTTTTAAACTGATGAAATTGTAAAATTGAAATTTTACCATTTTTATTTGTGTTGATTAACCTGTGTTAACAATTGGGGTATAGTGGTCTCATATTGAAAAATATATCTCTTTGAGGTAGGAAATACATAGCTTTGCTATTCATTTTATAGTGTTTAATCATTGAAGTTTTATTTGAGTGTTTCTATAAATTTTTGTCACACACACACACACACACACACACACATATATATATATTTATATTTATATTTATTTCTTACAATCTCGAATAATAAATTTATATGTGCACATAAAATATATGATGTGATATCGTTAATATGTACAACTGTCCGTCTACGAGTATATAATTTATTCGATGCACTTTAACTATACGCATTATTCTTCTATCAACTGTTTTGAACAAATGACGGATTAGTTTATTCAAAAAAAAGAAAATATTTTATTTAAATATTTTTGAAGTTATTAATAATTAAAAAAATTAAATGGCCGCTACTTTGGAATTATTAAAAGTAAAATTTCCGGAATTATTTATTTCATGTTGCCTCTGCATAAAGCAGTACTGCCAACTGTACATGGCTGACACTACCATTTCAAAAGTTTCCGTTTTTTTTAATGTTATACTGTTTGCAAGATAACTCTTTTATACGGATTTGAATACTAGATCGTGGATACCGATGTTCTTTGGTGGTTGGGTTTCAGTTAACAACACATATCAGGAACGGTTGACTTGAAACCGTACAAGACTACATTTTATTTACATTCATACATATCACCCTCATTCATCCTCTGAAGTAATACCTTACGGTGGTTCCGGAAACTAAACAAAAAAAAAGAAGTGTATATATGTAAATAGTATAACAGTTTGATTGAACTTTTCTGTACAGTACAACTCTAAACAATTTTAATTGGTTTGAAATAAAATTAAAAATCTTTGGCTAGAAATTCAGAGTTTAAATAATTTTTTCCCATTTATCAGCTTGTTACATACATATCAATAGAATTTTTTTATTACTCTCGTAATTGGGAAAAGTGAAATAATTTTATATTACATTTATAATAATAATTAATTTTATTATTGTGCAAATGTTTCGTTTGTTGACAGATTTTAAAAGAAAACAATTCTTTCCCCATAATAACAGTTAGATATATTAATAAAATGCAGTAAATATAATTTACAGAAAAATATATAAAATTAAATAAAAAGTATTATTATTTGAATAATTTAACATAAGTACATTTGCATTTTATAACAATAAACTCCCTTTTGCAATGTAGTTACATAATATGATATTTATATGATAATGAGTAATATTATAAAACTATATTGTTAATTATTAACATTCTTATTATAATACGATGAAATATTTTTAAAGTACTCCAGCACCTAAAACAATTAAAAATCTTTTCTTCTTATGTTCGCCATTATGTATAAAATTATTATAATTAAATTACCTTTTTATTTAAATTTTCACTTAAATAGCTTAATTTTTAACTTTAGAAGTAAGCTTAATAATTTATCAGTATAATTTTAAATTCAATTTAGTTAACCTTTTATATCCTTTATTTATATGTAAAATTTTTAAACAACTTAGTGTATTTTATTAGAAAACATTCATATCAACCTTTTTTATAATAAATAAAATAATAATAGTAAAATAAAAGTAGTAAAATTAATTTGATAAAATATGATACCATATTTATTCTAATACTCGAAATTTTTATCTGAGAAAATTGATTTAAAAGTCAATCTAGTATTCAATTGAATTTTAATTTATCTTAAGAAGACTATTTGAAAAATTGTCTTAAACTTGAGATAGTATAATATAATTACTTTAATTTTTAACTGTTTACAAATATAAAAACCTCAAAATTTTTGTAATTAAAAAAAAATCTTTCTAAATACTGACCGCCAGTATATTTATAAATGTCTTTTGATCACACTCTCATTAATTAAAGCTACTTTATTACATAAGATTTTTTTTCTTAACATGATTACCGTTGTTATTTATACTTAAATATTATAAACTAATTGAACTAAATTTTAACATAAGGGCAAATTTTAAGGTATTTTTCATTTTGGATGAAATTTTGTTTAATTCAAACGACTGGTAAATAATACGATGAAATTTTGTCGAGTGAAACAGTAAAAGTGCTTGGAGATATCGGGCTGAAGTTCACAAAATATTTAATTAATATAAGAAAAATTAGCAGCTAAAAACAAATTATAATATTATTACTAGAAAATTAAATAAAAGCATAAGGTTTAAAAAATTACCATCTTTGTGGTATTTTAATTTTACGGGATTTCAAAGAAGAAATCCGTTCGTAAATTTATTTATGTTTATAATCGAAATAATCTTATGATATTTTAAAATGTTACCATGTGAAAAATATGACATGTTAAAACATGTGAAAAAATAACATGTTTAAACTATGAAAAATCATAGTAATTAGGTAAAGTTTTAAAAGCCGATTGGATTTAATAATTATGGTATTTCTAAACGACTTGATATGATTTTATTTAAGAGTTTCTTATAAAAATGAGTTTTATAAGAAATTGCATAACATATATAAATAGAATAACACAAAGTATTTTTGTCAATTACTTTCGAGGGTTAACATCAATTTACAACTAATGGGTGCTGAATAAATAAGGCTGTTAAATCTCCTCATAAGAAATATACGGTAAGCTTTATTAAGATCTCATAAAATTGCGTAATTCATTATTGTGCAATAAGCATATAGTATAGAATAGCAAATTTTGATTCTGAAAGTAGAAAACAATGATTTATCTCAGTTGGAATTCAACGTGTATAAAAAATAAACAAAGGAGGATTGAAGGAAAATTTTGATTTCATTGTTTTTCAAGTTAAAGAAATAAAAATTTTAATCGCTCAGATTAACTAAAAGTAAAACTGAGTTTGAAAATGAATATGAATAAATTTAATTGAATGTAAAAGAAAGGATGATAACAAAAATTACGCATTAAGATAAATTACACGTAATTCAGAAGTTCCAAAATTATACATTATAATAAATAACAAAGGTAAATGAAATAAGAGACATCAAAACCAGAATGATCAAACAAAGGAACCTTTAACGTATATAAAAGATCTATCATCATCAAATACATGTCTAAATTTAGAAAGACTTCATAAAAATGTGTTAGTGTAACAATGTATTGTAATAAATCAGGGACAACAGAAAAGGAAAAGATTGCATGTTTGAAAAATGTGATGCTATACGAAGATGTTCCACATTAGGAGGATTAATGAAATTTGAAATAAAGTGGTATGAATAGAGTAGGAGAGAAATTTGTGGCGGAATCTTATTCAGAGACAAATGCGGTTTGTGAGCCGTGTATTAAGATATAATATTTCAATTAATCTACTAATAAAGAAATTTATGGACAGTAAAACTCTAGATAAATTCAGAAAATGGAATATACGAAAGAGACAATTGAAGAGAAGATATAGGCTGCAATGAATGAAGGTTAAAAATTAACATGGAACGATAAGGTATAAAAATTGAATGAAAGCAATCAGAACAACAGAGGCAATGAATAAATAAATATACGAGTATATATGAATATTATGACTTAAAAACATCAATAATATCAAAATATTGATGTAAATCAAATCTGGAAATGAATTAAAAACACTAGAAAAATGTTTTCTAATTTTCTTAAAATTTTGGAACTCGGGTGTATATTAAAATTTGTTAATTACATAACAAAAATTTCAAATATCAGTTCGGACCACAAAGTTTGCAAAGAATCATGTCTTCAAAAAAAAAAAAAAAATATATATATATATATACTCGTGTATAAATATATATATATACTTTTGAAATTTTTATATAGTGATAAAATTTATCTCGATTAGTTAGATCTCTTGAATTTAATTAAGACATAAATAATAAAAATGTTCGTTATTAATTTTTTTGTCTTTATCGTTATTATTTATTTACTTTAACTTAAAACATTCTTTGTTCTTACAAGTTAATAACCCATAACTTTATCTCCAATTCAATAAAACCGGATGCAGGAATTACACAAGGACTCTTTACTCTAAACTCAAAAAAATAAAAAAATTATGTAATTCTGAGAATAATATCTTACATAATCATGTTCTATATTCTAAGGTCTTACAGTAAGAAGAGAACAGCGAAGTACACAAATGCGTTGTGTTTATCAGTATAGTAATATTCAAGCTATAAAAGTTAGCGAACTTTTGATTAACAGATGCAGTAGTACATTTCAGTCGGCAAGTAGGAACTATTAATACAGTGACAATGCAGAAAAAAACATTTCTAGTTCTATACGTTTAACTTTTATTTCCTTTAAAAGGATACCCCGCTCCAGAATTCACTTGTTGAGTCGAGTGTTGGCTCTCGTACAGTGTCAATGTGTCCTCTTAGCTCTGCTGTTTTTAGTGTTTTTCCTATTGGATTTTTGGTGAATTTATTTGATTTTTTGGACTGGAAATGTTGGTTGATATTTGGTGGATAACGTGTGAAAATTTTGTGAATTTTGGACAAGGATTTATACTGTTTTTTCGATTTTTTTGGGATTTATTCCCATCAGAATAACACTGAGTTCTGCTAAGTAGAAGTTAAATGGTATATAAAATATTCTAAGTCGAATAACAAGACATTGCAGGAATTCTGAGTAAAAATTTTACTGTAAAAAAGGTGATTGAAAAATTTTCTACATTTTTGGATTTAGAATAATTTCACTACGATTGGACTTAGAAAAATTTTGGTGAGTAAGTAGTGTAGAATTATTATAAGTGCTACTAGGGTATTATAAGGCGATTTCCTTAATGGCTATAACTCCTGAACATTTGATCCTCAACTCTCCCGAATCACCGTCGGTCCGGGCCTTCTCCCGGTTTTTGAGTTTTTTTGGGTTTCTTAGGAGTGAAAATGTAAGACCCGGCAAAAGCCGCGTGTGCCCAAATTGGACCGATTACAATACTTTCCCTATCTACTACAGCGCTAGACGGGAAAGTAAAAAGAAGTTTTCATATTATTTTGTAATCTTCTCCTTCGTTAGATGTAGAATATTTTTTACTTTTAGGAGCTAATAATATATTTTTTAATGTAATCTTAGTATTCTCGAAATCAAATTTAGTTCTTAAGTAAGGGAACATTTTGGAAAACATTAATTTTTAAATCTTCATTAAATAGATATCAAGATTTTATTTTTTTTTATTAATTTTCATAATTAAAAAGAATACTTTGAAATAATTAAGCAGAATTTACATTTATAGCTAATCAACAAATTAATGAATTAGTGATTAATGATTAGGTGAGGCCCTATTTACTTACATCAGAAATGGTACCCGGTTTCCAACGTTTAATCGTTCCTGTATATTACTCAGAAGGTAATCCTCAATTAAAATTCACCATAAAATTTTTATGTATAAAATTTTAATATATTTGCTTTAATTTGTTTCATCTAAAGATCTTTAAATGAACTTCTAGAATATAAATCACAAAATCACGTTTATACGATGTGGACGAATGTGGAATTAAAAAAAAGAAAGATTTTAAGAAAGTTGTTTAAAAATGTTATTTGGTTTAATTTTTAAATGTCTAATCTTTTTCATTAAGAAAAGGTTGCATTAGAAGTTTATTTAGAAATAAAAGACGATTTATCAAACGAAGTTTAAAATCCTCGTTTCCCATTCAAATTGAAATAAAGCATATAAGAAACGCTGAAAGAAATATTTAATTTAAATTAAATTTTTATACATTAAAGTTGTGTAAAAATTTACTGCAAACATGTTAAAAGTAAAAATAAAATTAAAAAAAAAATTGTAGAATGGTTTTAACTTAAGTTCTATTTTGTAAAATCAAATCTTGAAAGAATGAGTCAAAAGAGAAAGTCAAAATCTATTTTCTTCAGCGACGGTTAGCTTGTTAGCAAATGTATTAAGTAAAACGCTATTATTTTAATCTTGTAAATTCTGTTATTTAAACAAGAATAACTTGGCTCCACAAATTTCGTTTAAACATGGGTTTCGTTCATGGTCGTACTCAAACAAAGATAAAGAAATAAACTGATAATGTAATGGGATTTGCTTCAGTTCTGTTTTAAGTACAGAAATATCAAGAACGCGACCTTATCAATTTCCAAACAAAACTAAAATAAACTTGTAAAATAATATTAATAAAATAAACGAATAAATTTATATTATCTACAGAAAAGATAAAAACTCTCTGCAAAAAATTTACCAAAGCATTTTATTTAAACTGAACGCAACTTAGATGGATGCAGTAAAATTCGATATGTTCCTAGTTTAAAAATTACTGTTCATATAGAAATAAAGTTGTCTGTATATATCAACAGTATTATACGAGGGTCGTCCACAAAGTCACCGCCGTTTACGAGTAGCGGAAGAAGTAGTTGGGGTAGCGCCTCCATTCTGACATCAATGTGTGCAGCGGCTCAGTACGCTTCTAACTGTGCAAGGAGGAGTATCGTTCGATCGCGCGTTCTCAAGTTATAACCTAAAAACATGAGTGCGGCAATAGATAATTCCCGCCAAATGTGAAGTGCGTAGTGTAATAAGATTTCTTTGGGCAAAAAATCAATCAGCAGCTGAAATTCACCGTAAATTG
>JAAAKQ030182246.1:18291-29991 GCA_010016005.3 Zanna intricata | reverse complement strand
TTACTCTGAAGTTTTCTCTTCAATCCCCGTATTGTTTATTTCTTGTACATTTTGAAAAATAATCTGCGTGATAAAAAACATTGATATATATATATATATAGAGAGAGAGAGAGAGAGAGAGAGAGAGAGTAGTGAGAGTGATATATAAATGTGGAGGGGGAGGGAAAGGATTCTTTACGATGTTTATTAAGTAATGTACTCTTCTTGTAATAAAAGGGCTTGCAGTATTTTTTTTACGACGGCGCCTATAGAGCATAGACTGTTTATTCCTTTAGTATATTTTAATATAGAGTTTAACGTTGCGACATCATATTAGACATTCGTTCTTTGTGGTTTATAATCGGTGAAATTTTAAGCGGCGTCAGTGGCTTGTGACCGTCTCATCCGCTGCTGTTATTACTAGTACAACTTCTGTTCACGTATACACTTGTAGCATTCCTTGCATTGTGTATTTCACATTGAATTTTTTTTTTTTTTTTAATGAAGGTTGATTATTCTCTAATTAAGTTGCGGAAATTTTATTTTTCGTGGATAAAACTGTGATTATGAAAGTGTTTCCTAAAGCGGTCGACCTTTTGTTTCCTTCTTCTAATAATTAAAATATTTTTACATTTTTACGACTTTTGTGTAAGATGTAAAAAGTATTTTTATTTTTATTTAGATATGGGAAATTGAAGTATTTAAATGCTTATTTATTTAATTTTGAGGTATATAATACTTTAATATTGAATGAATACAGGAAGTTAAACTGTTTAACTGTGTAAATAAATAATGTTCGGGCATATCTTATTAATTGGGACAGAATAATTGCATTGATTATTTGATGTTTAATTGACATGCGCTTATATATATATGAAAATATGAGACAGGACATTCATTTAATTTATCAATTATTAGTTATAACCAATTCCGGAGCGCGCGCGTCTATGATAAGTTGAGCGTGCGTTTGATGGGAGATATTCAAGGTTGAATTTTTATAATTATATGTTGTGTGTGCGATATAAGCAAGGACGCGGTAATTTGAAACGCAAGGAATTGCTTACGCTAGCACAAATTGCTTGCTCACCGAATCTTAAACAGTTTTATATGTCTTACCTTTTTTCCGTTTGTAGGTATAACATTTTTTATGAATCTGTTTTTTTTTTTTCTTTATAATACGGCCATACGTCAGTTCCAGCAGAATTACATTCTGTAAACAGGATTTTTGAATTTTTAAAATCTAAAAAAATAAATATTCAAATCAATTTATCGGAAATATTCAAGTAATTTTAAAATTATAAAAATCGTCTAATTTCTAATAATTTTTTTTTTTTAATTTTATAAATAAATAATCGTGTCTACGATTTAATTTATTTGATGATGCTGTTCCTATCAGTAAAATAAGGAATTCCTCAAATACCCACATCTTTATCTTTTCTTTACCACACTAAAATTATACTGGGTGAATACTAATCCAGTTTTTATTTATATCAGTTTGTTTTTTTAGATTATTTCTATTTTTACTTCCATTTACGAAATAAAAGGAAGTATTGCAATCGCGAAAAAATTTTGGTTTTCAGATTTCAACGGAAATATTCATTTTCACCATCTTGAATCCATTTTGACTAGTTTTGGTGTGACGTCTGTACGTATGTATCTCGCATAACTGAAAAACTATTAGCCGTGGAATATTGAAATTTTGAATTTAGGACTGTTGTGATATCTAGTTGTGCACCTCTCCTTTTGATAGCAATCGACTAAACCAAAAGTGTACAAAAAAGCCCAAATTAAAAAAAAATTGATTTTTTGAACTGCAGTAGTAATAACCCTTCATTGAGAGCTTTTCAACGATATGTCATAAGTGTTACCTACGTTCATTGGTTCCAGACTAGTAGCCAAATAAAATTTTAATTAATGAAATATTTAGATCTTATAAAAGTACACATCGTTTCGAATCAGACTTCATTTAATTTTCTTTTTTTTTAACTTTTTTTTAAATTTACATATGTTGTTCACTCACAAAACCTATCTGATCTAAATCATTTAAAGGAAAGAAGAGGCAATTATAAACATAACAGATGATAAGTTACAGCGTGTACTGCCAGAAATTGAATATCAATTGAACATTGGCCAAGCGATGATTTATATTGAAGCTCCTTGGGTCAATCCATTTGAGTTGTCCAAAAAAAAAAAAAACCAATAAAAAATTTTTATGTGTAAGATTAGGTGGCCTTCAATTCAGTTAAAAATAGTATTATTTTTTTGTCAAATATTTCGCTGATTGAATAAAACCAACTATTTTTCTCTATTCTTTTATAAATTCATTAGATTGTAATTGTTTGTAAGTGTTAATAGTTTATAAAATCCCCCTTTTATAACACTATCACTCCCCAGAGTGGAGTGATAGTATCTGCTTTTCAGCTGGAGGTTCTAGGTCTGAGCCCCAACATTTATTACTACCTATTTTCATTATTCTTGATCCTTTCTTCCCTTATTAGTGTTCTCTTCTGAAGTTTTACTCAACTCTGGGTGTTTCAGTGAGGATGTTGGGACTTATATCTTTACCGTGACCTTGATATTTAGGTGATAATTGGATCTAGCATTGGCTATCTATCTATTTATCCAGGATTGCTGTTTCCTGTTCTTCAGCTTTTTACAAAAAAATACTCTGAGATAAGGTGCTTACCTAGTACAGTTGAGTCTTTTTATCAATCCTAAATAGCATCGTAAGTAGCATCATTTTTTGGTAGATAATGCTGCAAAATTCATTGTCATCCATCAAAGAAACTGTTACTGGGCATCAGCCTGTTAATGGTATTTATGAATAAATTAGTATGAACAGTTCTGAGTCAGTACTATTAATTAATTAATTTAGCCCAGATGATCTAAGAATTCTAGTTCTTGAAATATAATACATCCTTTGATAGAGATTTTGGCTAAAAGGTCAGATCGGTTGCTACAGTTACTTTCATACTGTGCACAATTCTAGGGGATGACAAAGAGTTTTACGAGTAATAAACAATTTTGTGTCTGTTTTCAGAAGTGTATTTGGTATACAGGGGGGAAAGATTTGTCACAGAATATATTGTAAACGAAATTGTTTTACAAAATCATTGATCAATGATGTTTGCTCACATCTTGGGTAAAGTTGCTCAGACTTCCCAAGGGATTGTGATTCTTGAGGATACCTATTATTTTGGATGAATGCTTGAAGCATTCTTTTGAATGTTCTTGTTTATCTTATTTTGCAATTCCCCTATATGAATATCATCACATTTTTATTACTACATATTTTCATTATTCTTGATCCTTTCTTCTCTTATTAGTGTTCTCTTCTGAAGTTTTACTCAACTCTGGGTGTTTCAGTGAGGATGTTGGGACTTATATCTTTACTGTGACCTTGATATTTAGGTGATAATTGGATCTAGCATTGGCTATCTATCTATTTATCCAGGATTGCTGTTTCCTGTTCTTCAGCTTTTTACAAAAAAAATAATCTGAGATAAGGCTTACCTAGTACAGTCGAGTCTTTTTATTAATCCTAAATTATATATATATATATATATTAATTATATTAATTTATATATATAATATATAATTTATTAGATTAATAAAAAGACTCGACTGTACTAGGTAAGCCTTATCTCAGATTATATATATATATGCAACATGATTAGTGATATTCAATTAAAACTATCCGCACTAGGATATATGTATAGACAGGGTGCGCCTACCCAATTTAGTTATATGACAAGTGAATGCGGAACATGCAAGCAGGTGGTGATGTGCACCACGCTTATTCTGTTCATGCTGATAAGTTAGTTCCAGAAGCGTATTAGATTTTGGTCACTTATCTGTTTGAGGCACAATAGCCCTTTGTGGCACAGACATTCGGTCTTATGCTCTAGGGCGACTGAATGGGATGATAGCGGAAGAAATGCCAGCAAACCAACAATCTGTACTAGGATGTGATCCAAAATCATGCATTATTACAGAAAGAACAATTATTCTTCAAATTGCCTTGTTTTGTTATCATATAACAGACCATTACAGTTTTAATATAACATTAATATTTATAAATATTTTTCATTTATTAAAACCTCATTAAAATATTGTATTTAATGTTTTAAATAATTTTTTGTGGTATCGAAATTATGGGGCTCTCTCTTTTTCAGTTTAGCCTCTGGAACCAGTGGAAGGTATTACTACACAGGATGATTGTATTAAAAATACAATACTGCATATATGAATTCTAATACTATATTAGTGAATATATCTTATCCTGATCACCAGTTTTACACAAACAATAATTGTATGAAAATATGAACAATATGCTTTTTTAATTAAAGGTGTAATGTTTTTATCTGCTTGATTTTACGGTAAATTCACCACATACATAACAACAAAAGGTATCCATATCATTTACACAATTTTGAGCATTATGAAACTGCACTGTTAACAAACTTAAAACAGCAATAGGACTGAACAAAATCAATTCATTACTAAATCCTGTGCTTAATACAAACAACACAGCTGTGTTTCAGCTCACATGTTTTGACCTGCGCTGACATGATTAATCTTGTCAATGAAGGTTCACTCTTCAATATTAGATATAATGTGTTAATATGTGACTACGATACAATTTAATTCTTTGTCTAGTATTGTTTATTTATAACTTACAACTTATGTTAACAAAGTTAAACAATAAAAAATGAGCTAAAAAAATACAATATAGGAGCTTAAAATGGTAACTATACGTTGAAAAATGAAAAAAATCCTTTAATTAAAATTAAAAAAATTTTTCAAAACTGATGGTGAGATAGAAAGATTCTGAATTTATATTCATTTTCAGCAACAAAAACAGATTAAAATCATGTATCGCATGTTAGGAAACAAAACCTGTGTTTATTATTAGTGTATTATATTAATACAAGAATAAAACTTTTAATTTTTTTAATGTACGCAGTAAGAAATATTTATAAGTTCACTAAATATTTGCAAAGAAATTAAAGTCTGAATCAATTAAACAAAATGATAATAAATTCTAATTATTGAAAGATTTGCTTGCTATTTATGAAAATAGTTAAACACATTGTATTGTAGAATTGTATGAGCCTTATGTTACAAGAAAACTGTAATATAATGGCCTGCACAGAGACTATCTGCCTCGTGCAAACATGCTTTTTATTTTCATTTTAATCAGTGCACTATATACTGCATGTAAATTTATCTTAAGTAAGAGGCCTATTTAGCACTGTGGTACTAAGAAGTACTCTAAATAGAGCCAAGAAAGACTCAGTAAATTGAAAATAGACTTTAATAATTTAATTAGATCAATATTCACCCATTGATGTGAACTGTGTGTCCCAAGATAATTGAATGAGTTGGAGTTAATGCAATTAAAATTTAATAAAACAATATTTTATTGGCCAAAAACTACTGGATATTAGTTAAAAACAGGTTATGTCAAAATAGAATATTATATAGTATGTGCGTTACACAGAAATGTGTTTTTAGTTTATACTAGTGCTAAGAAACAGCTTCGTTGTATGATAATGTTACCAAAATAAAAAAAAACTTCTCAAATTCTTAAGGTTAGAGTTTTAATTTATCTTCTGTTAATGTTTTTTCAGGGAGCCATATATTGCCCCTCTTTATGTATTCACAATTGATGTTTAGTTTATATGGGTGTTTTTGTATTATTTGACATGGTATTTTGTCAGATGCGTTTTTTTAATCAGTTTATTTTTCACAAATTTTCTTGTCAATGGAAATGCTCTTACAACTTCCTCCTATTGACAGACTAACCCATGTAATATAATGTACAAAGTCCTTGAATTCATTTGCTTCATTTTAATATGTTTTTTTTTGTTTAATAACTTTTCATTAAAATTTTTTTTAAGATTCTCATAGTTTAAAACAGTCTAATACTTTTTTTTCTCAGGTGATAAAATCTCTTTATATGTTACTATTTTCCTTTATTTTTTTTTTCATGAAAAACTAATTTATATATATAGCTGTTGCACTTCCTGTAACAGGTAGTTAGGTTTTGGTTGAATTACTGATAAGTCCTTGAAGGATTCATTATATATATATACTAGCTGGTAGCTGTGGCTTAGCATGCTAAGGATGATTGTTGTAGGCTATTGTGGAATTTAATAAATCGCTAATAGTATGTGTAAAATAGTTCTTAATATGATTTCTAAATATCCAAAGTATGAAATAATAGATTCATTATTCATGTGTCTTAAATTCGTAAAATCAGTATTTGATAATTTTGAGATATTTAAAAACATATAGTAATACGACTCATATAAATAGAGAGATAGCTGAAATCTTTATTTCTGTAGAATAATGTAAATAGTTTTTTCTATAAATTTTTTACCTGTGCCTCATTATAAAATACATTTTTGGGAAAATAAATCAAGAGCTTGCTGTTCTTTATTTATTTGAAAATATGCCATATACAGTTACCCATGAGAAAAGCGAGCAGCTTTATTAATCTAAATCAGCTGTACATAAAGTAAAAATAAACCTTGTACTGATGGTCATTGCAAAACATGTATTAACTGGAAACTGGAGTCTTTTAGATTGAATCATAAAGTTATAAATGTTTGGAATTGTAGGGATAAATACAGTTTCTCCTTTGCTGCAGCCGGTTAAAAGAATTGCTTCAGTAATATGTTTTTTTTTTTTTTTTGGAGATTTAGCTTTCAATTGAGTTCCATTATGTAACTTCAGTGGTTTCAGATTTCTCATGAATATAATCAGAACATGTATTTTTAATTTTAATGTTAGCTGATAATCTTGATACTGATAAAGAATTCAAAAAGATAGTCGATTAATGAACTGCATTCCTCATGGCTCAAAACGTTTTTTTTTTTTTAACCTCCAGAACCACAATTAAGTATTACATCAGAGGATAAAGGTGAATGATTTGTAGCATTTGTGAAAAATGCCATGCCTGTGACTGGGATTTGAACCCAGGACCTCCAGATGAAAGGCTGAGATGCTACCACTTGCTCCACGGAGGCCGGCTCATGGCTCAAAACTGTACTAATGGAGCTGTATGTTTTTTCAACTCCTGGAAATTCTTGCAGTGTGCAACTACTTTTGACATTTACTTATTAACTTCTTGGTGCTAGTATCATAAGCTTACATAGTCACTCGTAATTGTGCAAATTGTAGAAAAAGTTCATTGAACTCCAATTTCATCATTGAAGAAACTATGATATAATGATGGTGACTGAGGTGCGGAGGGAGTAATGTGGTGCACTATTGCACTAACTTGTGATTTGTACTAGCTCTGCCAATAAAGTAATGAGACTAGTTTTTTTGGCAGCCAAAGTGACAACACTGTAAGATTACTAGTAAATATATGGTTATATGAACAGCTGATTTATATTAAGTATTAATATTTTTAATCTATTGTTGCGATGTGAGACCTAAACAAACAATTTGTGAAACAAGTTTTTGTTGTGTGTCACAAAAATTAGTGATACTAATTATGAGCAACATTTTGCAATCAAGTTTTATATTAAACTAGTGAGAATGCTACTGAAACTGATTCAAAATTGAAAAGGGAGAATTGGAGGTGATGTTCTGTCTCAAAAAAAGTTTTTAGGTGATTTAAAGGATTTTCATATGGCCGGGAATCAGTTGGCGGACAATTCATGCTCTGGAAGACCCAATTAACATCAAAAAGTGACGACAATGTTTAGCAAATTAGAGACTTGATGCGGTACGACTGGCAATTACCTGTCGGAATGATTGGAGAACAATTGAATTTGAACCTTACCACAGTCCATCAAACTTTGGCAAATGAATTGAATGTGAAAAAAGTTTGTGCGAAATTGATCCCAAAAAGCCTCACTGTTGAACAGAAAAACAGCAGGGTGAAAGTGTGCCGTGATCGTCTAGGGTGAATTGAAACTGGTCTAGATTTTCTAAAAGTGTTATTACTGGTAATGAATCTTGGATATTTGAGTTTGACTCAGAAACAAAACATCAGAGCAAGCACAATTCAAACTCATCATGTTCTAAAATAGCAAAAATGAGCAAATCAAAACCATACTAATTTGTTTCTTCCATAGTAATGGCATTGTTCATAAGGAAGGAGGTTTTGTTTGCAGGATAAACTATAAATCAATATGTTTACAAAGAAATTCTTGAAAGACTGCGGAAAAGAGTTGCCCGCGTGAGACCAGCTATCAAAGACAACCAAATTTTGTATCATGACAATGCACCTTGTCACACTGCAATCTCAATTAATGAGTTTTTGGAAAAGAAAAACATTCCTGTAGTTCCTCAATCACTTTATTCACCTGACTTAAGTCCTAGCAACTTTTTCCAGTTCCCGACTATAAAAAAACAGCTCAAAGGACACCATTTTTGAAGAGTAGAAAACAAATTTTTGAAAGAGTATTAAAAATAAATGTAACCGACTATCTGAAGGATATTCTGGTTTCTGAGTTCCAACGTTGCTATGAAGAATGGGAAAACTGTTTGAAGCATTGCATGGCTTCCATCTATTTTGAAGATGATAGAGCCCATGTATAATTTGATTGTAAATAAAAAGTTTATCTGAATCAGTTTTATTACTTTATTGAAAGAACTTGTAAGAAGGTGATTGAATTCAATTTGTAATAAATGCAGTTCTTTTTAACATATCAATATCAAACAAACTGGAAATCTTTCTGCTCAGCACCTGATGTAAGCATGCAAAGTTTCATTGAATTCGCTTCAGTAGATTCTGAGATTAGTGTACAAAAAAACCCTCAAGAAATTTATTTATTGTAGTATATGCACAGTGTCTTAACAAAGTATGGACAGCCAAAATAAGTTTTCTACAGTTAAACAAAAAATAGAATTTAACAGATGTTCTTCTATCTCAAATGATCTCTTTTGTTGATAGGGAACCACAATATCCAAATCCCATAAGGGGCAAATCTAAAATTTTAAAGTAGAAGATGTATTTATGTAATTTTGAAAATCAGAAATATTATGTAAAAACTTCTGGTTTTGACTATCCTAACCAAAATGGTGGCAATTTAATGTTTTTCACAATTACTTTAAAAAGTAATTAATTTTTAAGTAATTCATAAATAATTAAATAATATTAACAATTAGAAATCCGCCTTATCAGCACATTGAGATAAACCCAAGATCTTTCAGCTTACTTGAAAGCCATCATCAGGAGTTAAAAAACATTATAATCAAGTGAAGAATTAAAATGTATGAACAGTTATGACTGCCCAGTTCTAACAGTATACTTAAGGAATATTTATGTATTCTGGTGGATTTTTTTTGTCCCTGCCCCCTGGGTCAGACCTACACGTAAGTATTGGACAACCCAGGGAGTGTCCTTTTCCTCTCATGGGGCTCCCTGCCTATCGGCTGTAAATCTAGCATGGCAAGTCAGCCCACCAGGACTGGATCTTCTAATTGCCTGCCTCAAATGTCTGGGGTGGGGTGAACTGGATCTGGTTGTACCATCCCCAGGCCCCACCCCTTCTGCCAGGTCTCATTAACACGTTCCATTTGAATTCTGTTTGACCGGACAGTTATGACCATTTTTTCTATTTTAATTTATATTCAAAAAATTGTTTGACTTCAATGTAATGTTTTTTAACTCTTGATGATGGCTTTCAAATAAGCCGTAAGATCTTGGGTTTATCTCAATGTGCTGGTAAGGTGGATTTTTAATTGTTAATATAATTAATTAACATATCAGCTATACCATGTTTGAGAAATTAATTGTTAAATAATAGCTCAGTGAAACACAGAAAGAATAGAATTTATCAAATGCTTTTCTCATAAAATTATTTATTCTGAGATATGAGAACACTATGTGGGTTATACTATAGGCCACTTTTGAAACTATAATTGAAAAATATTAAGTGGCTGCCATTTTGGTTAGGTTTAACAATGCCAGAAATTTTTTAAGTCAAGAATTTTGTTTTTCAATTCTCTTTAAATTATGTGCCACTCAATCCTGCCAGTTGTCACCCCAAGAATCTTTGGGTACTTGGGATGCGGTGTTCTCATGTAAAAAGTAGATTGTTTTGAGGTAGGAGCATGTACTAAATTAAATTCTTCTACGTTTAACTTGTTGGAAAGTAAATTAAGGGTTCCATAGCCCACCAAGCTGGTCTAGTGGTTAATGCGACATCGCAAATTAGCTGATTTTAAAGACAGGAGTTCTAAGGTTTAAATCTTAGTAAAGGTATTTTTATAAAATACCTTTTAGGTATTTTTAATATAATTATAATATAAGGTATATTTTAAAGGTACTTTTATATGGATTTGAATACTAGATCGTGGAAACCGGTGTTCTTTGGTGGTTGGGTCTTTCAATTAACCACACTTCTCAGGAGTGTTTGATCTGAGATTGCTCAAGACTACTCTTCATTCATATTCATACATATCATCCTCATCCATCCTCTGAAGTAATACCTTACGGTAGTTCCGGAGACTAAATAGAAAAAGAAAAAAAAAGTGAAGGGTTTCCATACTTTATTAACGCTGCATGTATTTATATATATGTACATACAATATTAATTAAAACGCAATCACCAAAATACAGTAACAGATATGTAACATTAAAAACTAATACCAGTAATCAATTTTCACAGAATTCTGCAACGTCAGTTGGTATAAATTCTTTAATAACATCAATCGTTATTAAAACATTTTAAATTTAGAAATGCTTAAATTATCACTATTTATAACCCTAAAATTTGTTATGACTCACTAACAATGCCGTTGCCATTACTGTTATTGTATTTTAGTTAATATTGTTGAGTTTTAGTTAATATTGAATTTAATTAGCACAGTGTTCAGTATTTTGGTGAATTATTTGAACTTTCAAAAAATTATTACATACAATAAATATACGTGTATAATATCATAAATATATTTTAAAAGTATAATAATTACAATGTATTAAAATTCTATAAGTAAAATTAAAATACTTTCATTTAGAAAAAAAAATTGATAACAATTTAAACATAGTTATTCACTGTAAGTGGATGATACTTAAAAAGGTGCTTATAAACAGACTATGCTCTTGCATAAAAGCCAATCAGTTAGGAGAAATATATTTACATTTCAATATATATTTTTTGTTTACAAAACCAACTTCTTTTGCGATAAGATTTATGTACTGCGTATAATTGAAATGTGTATAAATTAAATTGTAAATAATTACAACATTTTATTACTAATTGTTTATTTATTTATCTATTATTGTAAAATTCTACTTGAAGATTGGAAGTGATTGGTCATTTCTTTATTGATGTCTTTCAAGCTTTTTATTTTAAGGGACAAAGATCACTAATTGTCACAATTTTACTTAAAAAACTAAATTAAAATCTATATATATATACATATATATAAGTTCAGAAAATTATATTGCTCTTTTACGGTTACAGTAAATGTATGGTAAACATAAAGGATTGTTTATGTACATTATCAATTTTACTTATACATAAATAATGCATTTTGCAATATTGTGTCTTATTACTTATGATGAATAGAATTTGAAAAGGTTGTTGTACAAACTTTATTTTTATTTCTATAACTTATTTAATCTTGATATTTTAGTGCATTCGTAGGTGATTTTTGTTAATTACAATGGATTGTTTATATATATATATATTGCCAATCATATAAAGTATACTACAAAAATAAGAGTACTGACACACAATACAATACAATAAA
>JAAAKQ030182246.1:0-10827 GCA_010016005.3 Zanna intricata | reverse complement strand
ATATAAACAGGATTTTTGCTCCTGAGTTTCTACAGTTGGTAGGACGGGACCCATGCTTCTAGTATGCTTGGGTGGGGAGAGCTGGACATTCAACACTTCCAACCAATTCATCAGTTACGCTCACAATATCAGAGCGACAGGTACATCCCTCCACTGTGCAACGCATAATTATAAAATTTTTTGCTCGTGAAAGAGTTCAAGTGACAGAAATTTTCTGGAAATTGGCTGCACAGTTCAGGGACCAAACACTGTCAAGGACTCATGTATTTGCCTGGCATAAAGAGTTCAAGGAAGGACAAGAACGAGTGGAAAATTAGGAACACAATTGCTATCCTCGGACCAGTATTACAGTTGAAAGTATTTGCAAGGTTTGAGATATTTTTGAAGACAATTGACAAGTGAGAGTATCCAAGATTGCAGAATAGGCCGGAATAAGTTATTGGAGCTATTAAGATCGTCACAAATGATCTACAGTTCTGTAAAGTGTGTGTGAGATGGGTCCTTGCTTTTTTGACCACAGATCAGAAGTTGAGATGTTTGGAGGTCGTCAGTGGCTTACAGCAAGTTTGCAAAAGGTGATGAATTTTTGAGTCAGATCGTCACTTGAAATATGGGTCCATATTTCATTCCATAGTCAAAACAACCCATTATGCAGTGGAATAGGAAAGGAAAGGCAGCCCCTGTAAAAGCCAAGACTTGAATGTCTGTTGGTAAGTTCTTTTACTTTTTTTGACCAGCAAGGCATTGATTTTTAGTATGAATGACATAAAATTAATGCTGCTTACTAGTGTAAGCTGTTGAAGGGAAGTGAGGGCTGCATATTGTCACAAAATATATGACCAACCAGGTTGAGACACCATCCTCCACAACAACACTAGGCCCCATACTGCAGCTCAAATGGTCTCAAAACTAGAAAAAATGCATTGGATTCAACTTGATCATCCTCCCTACAGCCCAGGAACCTATCATCTTTCTATTTTTATTTGTTTGGGCTGCTTAAAGAAGTTATAGGAGTGCAACAATTTGAAGATGATGAGGGTGTGGTGGGATTCATGTGCAATTGACTCCTGACGCAACCAGCTTCATTCTACGATACTGTGATAAAAAACCTTCCTTATCGCTGGGAAATATGTATTTCTAAAGCAGGAAACAATGTAGAAAAATAAATTATATTTGCCTTTTATTTTTCAATAAATAAATTTAAAAAAAAAAAATAATAAAATTCCATTTTTATTGGATTTACCCTCACACTATAACATAGGATTATTATATTATGATAAATATAAAGCAACCTTTGATTGTGAGATATTAAAATAAATTTTTGCTTATTAATGAGCTGGAAAAATATTTTAATATTTTAAATATTGGATATGTTTTTATTATTATTACATATCTGTCAATGTTGGTGGCAGTGGTTGCAGTTCTGTCTTTCATCTGGAGATTCTAGGTTCAAGTCCTAGTCAGGGATGGATTTTTCAGACGCTACAGTAATTCATCTTAGTGACTGTTAATGGGTGTTAGCCTCTTGTCATTGTTTTTATTATTAAATTTTTATTTATGAATATCTGTCTTCAAATGAATAATTTTCAGGCAAATAAAAGTATTAAAATTATTCTTCTAATGAGCATTTCGCTGACTGCTTCATTACTTTATATTATGGGTTCTTTAGGCATCTCTATTGCTGCTACATAGCAGCATAATTAGAAAGGAAAAATAAAGGAATCAGTGAAAATTTTGGGTATGGGGATTTTTCTAATGTTGATGTTTCAAAATCTCTTAAGTCCTGACTACAGAAAGAATAAAAGTTTTTGGAAGGTGTATGTACATATGTAGGGGTGTGCTGGCCTGTATTTTGATTAATATCTATCAGTGGGTTGAACATAAATTTTTATAACAATAACATATATTGTTCAAAAAATTTCTTTTCTCTTATTGATATTAGATTTTGGACAATATTGAAAATAATGAACTATTGTTACATTATTTCAAATAACATAATTTTAAGTTAATCGAATTTAAGGGTGGGAGATAATTAACATTATTTCTAAACAATTTTTGCCTTATATCTTGAAAATGTAATAATTCAGCACAAATATTTTACTACCTGATTTTTAACTTCATTGAACAAAAGGCCATCGTGGAATATATTATTTTGTAGTAAACTATGATTTTTTTTTTAGCCTTGCTGAAAAATTTTGTATCGAATTGGGTACATATTAAAATAAATAACTAAACAATTATTAAACGAGTTATTTTGTGATTTCTGATGCTTTATCCTTTTTTCAAGTTGTGATTAAGTTATTAAAATTAATACATGAAATAGATGTCGAGCATAAGTATCAATGGGACCCAGATGTTTTTATTAAATATTTAGAATTTTTCTTTTGCACTACATTTTAAATACAATGTAATTTTGGTCGAGGTAGTCAACTGTTACCCAAATATTTTTCACCAAGATTTTTACTGAACCTTTTTTTATTGAATCCTCATTTTTTCAATTTTACTTTATTATTTTACGTGATTACTTTTTTATGCAAATATTGTATAATAAACTCATTAATATTTTAAATCCTATGGCATATTTGAAATAATCTATCAAGGTCAAAGCTCAGAAATTTATGTAACACTTTGCTGGCTTTTTCCCAGCTTCTCTTCATTACATTATATTTACTTTTTTATATTGAGGACTAATTGATTTTTCCTTTCATAATTTATTAATTGAACCTCTAGAACTAAAAGTATTGCTTAAAAAAGTTCCATATTTTGTGCTTATTATACTGTATTCCATAAGTACATTCGAATACATTTACATTTATTTACTGGATGTTGAACTGAATTCTACTGTACTTGTTTTTATCAGTGTTATAAAAATGTTATGTTTTTTTTTTTTATAAAAAAAACAGAATCATCTACTGACCATTTATTAAAATTTAACCAACATATAAAGAATTTATTTTTTGTTCAAAATGATAAATTATGTGTATTTATTGCCCTGATATGGGTAGAGCTATATTAGTCAATCCTGATAGTAGTTTTTTTTTTAAGTTTTATCATTAATTGTTCCATTCTATATATATATATATATATATATTTCCAAGCTTATTTTTAATTAAAAAGTAAAATAAACAACAGTAGTTATAAGTTATTGTAATGTAGATTATTATAATAGCCTCATAAAAGCATTGGTCTAATAGCCTATTGTTTGAAAAAAAAAACTGATGTGGACATCACTTCCTTATACGAAAATCCAAAAAAAACAATACAATTCTAAATTATAATTTTTAATTAATATTAAATAATCAGATGTTTCACCAAATCTATTACGTATACACCACGTATGTAGTAATGTCTGTTAAATTAAATACACATATTTTTAAAAGTACATAAATTTTATTTCACTAATAACTTCAGATTTTTAGCAAATTTTTTTTTTATTGTTATTATTTATTGTAAAAATGTTTTTACGATCAGGTTAATAATTTTTAATAAATCAATATATTTAATTTTTAAAAAAAATTTTTTTAAAGAAAAAGAAATGAAGTCCAATTCGAACTGATGTGCCTTCTCATGTAAGATTCAGATATTTCATTAATTAAAATTTTATTTGGCTATTACTCTGGAACCAATGAAAAAAAAGCACCACTCATAATATTATTGAAAAGCTCTCTATGAGGGCTTATTACTGCAGTTATGAAAAAGTTCAAATTCCAAAATTTTTTTATGATTTTCGGCTTTTTTGGGCAATTTTGGTTCAGTCGATTGCAATCAAAATGGGAGGTGCACAACTAGATGTTGCAACAGTCGTTAATCCAAAATTTCAACATCCTACGGCTAATTGTTTTTGAGTTATGAGAGATACGTATGTACGTACAAATGTCACACCAAAACTAGTCTAAACGGATATTTCCGTCGAAAATTTTCACAATCACAATACTTCCTTTACTTTATATAAGGAAGTAATTATTTAAACAACAGTAGTTAAAAATTATTGTAATGTAGATTACTGTAATAGCCCAAAAAAGGCTAATAAAAGCATTGATCTAACAGTTTATTGTTGTTAAAAAAAAAAACTTAGTATTGATAGGTATCAATAAGTTTTAAGTAATCGTGTCAGAAAAAAAATGATTTTATCAAAAATGAATGTAAAATTGCTTTTATATATATATATTCCAGATTTTAGTGCATTTAACAAATATAATACAGTAATTTAATTTTTCCCCCCCTTTTTTTATGATTAATTCATCATATATGATGAAAGAGTGAAAGGCTTAAATGCTACCACTCCATCCAGAAGTCAGAAGAGTGTTAATTATATTAGTAGTTTAGTTAATAATTTGAAATATTAAAACTGAAGTGTCTTTGGAATTTATTGGTTGGTTGTTGTTTTATTGTTTTTAAAGAACATCACTTATATAATAAAATAAATTAATAGGTAAAGTAAGGTAAACTTACTTTACCTATTTAGTTTTAAGTAAGAATTTGTACTGTTCATTACAGCGTTGACTAGTTTAAAAAAAAAAAGAAAAAAAGTGTCATAAAACAAATATTTATTATTGAATAATATTTTTATTTATTCTGAAAGTTATTAAGTACTTCATAGTACAACAATTTCTTATATTCCAATAATTTTTAATTTGTTGTGTTTGACAATTTTTTATAGACACTATTATCTTTATTTATTCAGGCTTTTTTGTGAAATTACTTATTGAATAACAAATAATGCAAGCATGTTGAAGAAATAATTCAACTTTTAAGTAGATGCATGAGCAAATGCATAAAATACATCACTGCGTTTTGTATACTGATACTGTTGAATCCACATCTGCAAGAGGTTATGATTGGCCAGCCTTCACAGATCATAAGCTTTAAGAGTTTGGTAGATATTCAAAATTAATTTTTTTTTTTCTTGTTTATGAATCGGCATTTTATTTACTGAAGGATGTAATTTATTTACAATTATATGCAAGTAATTTTCTAGATAGAGGTTTTTATACGTCAATAAAAAACTTCATTATGACAGTGACAATTAACATTTTTCACTTAAAAGATTTTTTATTTATTTTGACTGTATAATTTTTATTCAGTGATGAGTCAGGATATTTTATAAAATGCTAAGTAGTGAAGAACAATACAAAGCAATGTAATATTCCATATGAACTTTCATACAATAAAAAATTGATAATATCTGTTAGAAATATTTTCTGCAAATTAAAGATGATTCTGTAAGAACTAACCATTAGTAAATGAGCTTGTGAAAATGTTTTGGTAGATTGAATTGATTATTAACCAGAACCTGCATTCTGTTTCCTATAAACTTGCTTATTTGTAAAATGAATAAAATGGACGTATCATCATTCGTTAAACTTATACAGTAGTGAACAGATTAATTCAAACAAAGGGAATTTTTAAATAATATAAACAATTAAAAATCCACCTTACCAGCACATTAAGATAATACCCAAGATTTTTCAGCCTATTTGAAAGCCATCATCAGGAGTTTAAAAAAAACATTACATTGAAGTCAAAAATATTAAAAATTTTAAAATATATATTAAAATGTAAGAAAGTTCTAGGTCCCAAAAGATACTGTTTTTAATTCATTGTTATATAGAGCCATAAAAGTCTTTAAATATGATAAAATTTCCTTAAATAAAGAAATATAAATAACAATACAAAATTATTACCAGATAAAAAGGATAATATATATATAAAAATGAATATACACCTTTTAATCAAAAAATTGAAAAAAATATATTAAAAAAGAATGGCATAACACCTGCATATTCTACTAGTAATAAATTAATTAAATATATTAATTATAATAAACAATAATATAATAATGATATAAAATTTGAAAAAAAACAAGGAGTATACAATCTTGTTTGTGAGGATTGTGACATCGTATATGTGGTATGACCAATCTTAAATTTTCCATAAGTGTAAAAGAGCACATACGAGGGTTATTTTTTTTTTCAAGGTCTGATCGGTTACAAAATTAAAACCACAGTGAAAATAAAAAAGTTTTTACTTGTAACAAGTAGTTACAAGTGCTATTTCTTTACATAGTTGCCACTCTGATTTAGACATTTGTCATAGCGTGGTACCAACTTTCCAATACCGTCGTCATAGAATGGAGCTGCCTGTGTTTTCAGCCATGTTTCTACGCTGAACTGCAGCTCGATGTATATGCCAAAATTTTGTCCTTCTAGCCAGCGTTTCATGTGAGCAAAGAGGTGAAAATCGGATGGAGCCAAGTTCGGACTGTATGGTGGATGATCAAACACTTCCCAAAGAAAACGGTGCGGGAGCTTCTTTGTTACAGCTGCAGTGTGCAGCCGAGCATTGTCATGGAGAAAGACAATGCCTGATGACAACATTCCTCTTCTCTTATTCTGAATTGCCCTTCATAGACAATGAAGAGACACAGTATGAGGCTGCAGTGATGGTCATGCCATGTTCCATGAATTCCCTAAGAGAACTCCATTCTGGTCCCAGAATAACTTTCCATACACTTTGCCATACACTTTTGTTGGAGAAGGTCCGCTTGAACTTCTTTGGTTTTCTGGGAGAATGAGAATGCATCCACTGTTTGGATTGTTCTTTTGTTTCTTCAGTTTCGAAATGGACTCATGTCTTGTCCCCTGTGACAATTTTGTTCAAAAAATCTTTTCCTTCATTGTGGTAGCGCTGGAGAAACGGTAGGGAGGCGTCCATTCTCATTGTTTTGTGATGGTCGGACAGCATCTTGGGAATTCATCTCGCACACAGTTTTTGGTACTGATATCACTCACTCACAATGGTGTAGAGAGCTGACCTTGAAATTTCAGGAAATGAATCACTCAATACAGAAATTGTGAACTGACGATTTTCTCAAATTGCCTCATCCACTCATTCAACGAGATCATCGGTTGACACTCGCCTCCTTCCCTAACCGTCTGCATCATGAACATCTGTACGTCCTGTTTTAGAGTTCTTGCACCATTGTTGCACTTTGCTGTCACTCATTGAAGTTTCACCATACACATTACTTATTCGTCGATGAATTTCAGCTGCATTACACCCCTCAGCCTGAAGAAATCGAATTACCACATGCACTTCACACTTGTCGGAAGATGCTATTGTTGTAGACATGTTTATGTGCTAGCTGCGTGTTCAGAACTAAACAAAGTGATGCGGCGTGATTGAAGACCATACTAGAGATGCTGCGCAACACATATGCACAAAGGTTCATCCGATTTTTGCACAGGTTTTTATTTCACGACCCATTGGGACCTTGAAAAAAAAAATAACCCTTGTAAATAGTATTAAAGATAATAAGTCAGAAAACTGTAACTTTGCCATACATATAATAGAATATGATCATGCATACAATCCTGATAATTTCATGAAAATCTTAGATATTTCTTATAAATATTATAATACTTCTAATTTAGAGAAATATCATATGTACTGTAATAATAAAAATTTAATCAATGAACAAAAAATGTTTAAAGATAATATATTATTTAAAAATATATTTAAAAAAAAAACTATACATAAATAAATACAAAGAAATAATAATTTTATCTGACTGTTCTTACAATCTAATTTATATTTTAAAATGTTTAATATTTTTGTCTTCATTTAATATTTTTTTAACTCTTGATGATTGCTTTCAAGTATGCTTAAAGATCTTAGGTTTATCTTAATTGCTGGTAAGGTGGATTTTTAATTGTTTATATTATATAATAAATTAACATATCAGCGGTATCATGTCCACAAAATTAAAGGGATTTTCTGTTGTATAGAATTTTCATTCTGTCACAGACTGCTTGCTTTTGGTGTTTCAAGTTATGTTGTTAGTTCATATACAAAACGAATTAGTGATTTTGTGCTTATGTAATTCATTGTCAATTAGTTTTTGGTGACCCTTGAGTTTCTCTTATAAGTTTGTTATTTATTTCTAGTTAATACATTGAATATAACCCCACAAAGGTGGTCAAAAATATTTGCTCTGTCCCAACGCACACAAATGACTTGGACAGATTGCTAGTGAATGAAGTGTAGTGTTAAGTACTACAAATGAAATTATGAAAAGGTTTAAGGAAATAGGTTCTGTTTCTCCAAAGAGAAAAGAAAAATGTGGATGGAAAAAGAAAACTTTGCCTGCACCATCAATTACTAATAAGAAAAAGCAAAATTAATCCACAGTTGTCAAATGTTGACCTTAATAGAAATTAAAGAGCCGCTGGGACTAATGCTTTTGATGTGACAGTTCATAGAAGATTGTTGGCAGTGGGAAGGATTGCAAGGAATCCTAAAAAGAAGCAGTTGCTGATGCAGGTTACGAAGACAAAAAGACTTCAATGGACAAAGAAACATAAAGCAATGAACTATTGCTATATGGATAAAAATTTATTTTTTCAGATGAGACTCATTTTTTTGTCCAAGGGGAGAGAGTACCTTACATTTATAAGTCAGCAAATGGGAAGACTAATATGCCAGCACACCTCCAGCAAGCTCTCAAAACCCAGCCAAAAAGACGTTTTGGGGATGTAATACACATGAAGGGCCAGGAGCACTTATTCCTGCAGATGGGATGAACAAATTGGATCAATGCATTAACATGTGAAAAAAATATATATATTTCCACTCATGCAGAAGAATCCAAAACTCATTTTCCAACATGACCTTGCACCATGTTACATGTCAAAGAAAGCAAAAAAGTTTTTCAAAAACCAAAAAATTTGAGTGCTTTTCATGGCCAGGGAACTCCCATGACCTGAATCCCATTGAAAACTTATGACATATTAAAAAGAATACTTGAGAAATGAATTTTATCACAAAAACTGACTTTATTTGTTCAGTGATACAGATTTAGTTTAAAGATGAATAAATAAAAAATTATTCTACCTTAGTGGAATCAGTGACAAAGAGGATTAATGAGAAAATCAAATACAAAGGAGAACACATAAACTATTAAATTTGAGTAAGTTTGACTATTAAACATTCTTTTAAAAATAAAATGTTCTGCTAATAATATTGTTTTGGATTAATTTGTTGTTCACCACTGTATCACATACAGAAACATTTACTTCTGTATTAACTGGAGTTAACGCGTACAATATATGATAGATCAACTTTAACAGGATATTTTCTTTGCAATGTTGATAGGACTAGTTTGTTAAGCATATTTGTGCACAGAGCACTGCACAGCCCAGCTGTATTGTTGATATTTATTTATTTTTGTTGTTAGTTAGGCAACATATAAGTATATACGAGTCACAAGTGTTTACAAAATCAAAATACAGTACCTAAAATAAAATATATACAGTAATAATAAAATAAACAAAAACAAGAGAATACAAAAATATTTTAAATTACAATCATTTTATGTAGACAAAAATGATGAAACATCAAATTCCTTATCAGTCGGTGATAATGGAGTGATGAAATTGTGTATGATGTGCATAAAAATTTCTCTGTAAAGTTGTATCACAGAAATGGTGACTACACTGAAGCCATTTATAGGGAGTTTTGCCAACACTTTATATCACTATCATCCTATTCTATCTTCTCATGTGACAATTTTCCCATATAATTTAATTACTTTTTAAAAATAGCAGTTGTATTTTAAAAAATAACTATAAAAAATAAAATTAAAATAATAATTTTTTTTTTTTTTTGTAAAAAATAAATATAAATAAGGTAGCTGTTCCTTCAGAGAGTGTGGTCATTTTTGTTTCTCATTTGAAGGTTTTTTCTTTTTTTTTAACCTCTGGGACCACCATTAGCTATATCTTCAAAGGATGAGATGAATGATTTGTAGTGTGTGTGAAAATGCGGGTTCAAATTCCAGACAGGCATAGGATTTTTCAGCAATACAATAATTCATTGTCATCAATCACAGTAACTTTAATTGGTTGTTAGCATTTGTTACTGAATAAATAAATGAATGAAGTAATGGTGTATATGTGTGTGCGCATGCATGAATGCTGCATATGTGTCTTTGTATGATCACAAAATAATTAAAAGAAAAATAATAAATGATTTGTTTCAATTATTTAGGAAAGTAATTAGTCTGTTTAATAATAAAATTTGCATGTTTCTGGCAAATTTACTAGAAGTAAATAAAAACATATTTTTTACATGATTTTACCATATCCATTTTAAAATATTAAAATAATAGTCCCTTACTAATACTAAGAAATTTGTTTTTTAAATAACATTTAAGTTTTTTAAAAACTAACAAACATAACATCAACATAACTTAAATAACATTTTTTAGTTTTTTAAAAACATTTATTTTTTAGTGTATTTTTTTAATGCCTTAATTTGTTTTCAATAGTGAGAAGGATACCACGGTTATCTTATTTAATTTAAATTTAAAGTTTGAGTTCATCCGTGTTTACATTCACGCATATACACAAGCATCCATGCTGTGAACTTGTTTTTATTTGTGTATAAATATCGATGAGAATTCTGACTGATAATAAGCTTAACTGTATTAATTTTACATTTGAGATCAATGTTAAACTTTTTTCTTGCTTAATACATGGATTTTGAACCTTTTTTTTTTTTTTTGTTTATTTATGAATAAATAATCTTTTGTTTAATTTTCATGTCAAGTTCCAAGGTTTTATATATAGTATTTCTGTGTAATTTTTATACTAAGTTATTTCTAAATAATATTACTTTGTTATCTATATACCGTGGAAGTCACGGTTATGAGTAAATATATTTTATTGTGTTAATAATAATAATAGAACAAGGTTAATGACATCAAAATGTGTGATCTATTGATACATGAACTCTGCTTATATTTTTTTTTTTTGTTAATATATATAT
>JAAAKQ030182235.1:0-12248 GCA_010016005.3 Zanna intricata | reverse complement strand
CATTTAGAAATATATGACAAGTGAGCGGTAGGACACGCAAGCAGGTGGCGTTGCGCGCCAGGCTTTGACCGCTCACGTATTTTAGTTCAGCTCTAGGAGCTTGATAAATGGTCGCAAGAAAACGTTTTTAGGTACAAATAGCCGTTAGTGGCACGGACATTCGGTCATGCTCTAGGGCGACCGAATGGGGTGGTGGTGGGAGACATGCCAGTAAACCAATTAGTACTGGATGAAGAGTTCCTGTCTGACCACAGGGGAATTGGATTTGATATTGTTCGTAACAGAATGTTGCATAGCTATAGGGAGGGTGGTTGGAAACCGACCCCGACGCAAGTGCAGAACTTTGTAGGGTCCTTACTACAATGATTGGGAGGTGGGTCAATGCCGGACCCAGAGAGAGTACAGCAGTTAATCCAAGAAGAATCGGACAAAGTACGCCCGATGAGGGGACATCCCAATCCCCGTAGGGGAAGACACCCACCAAGTGGCGATTCCGGCCGCCACACCACCCCTCCCGTTCCTAGTCTAAAGGGCTTTACCGGGAGTCGTCTGAAAGACCTTCGAACTGATTACATGTCTCAGTCATCAGCCAGGCTTCGGTCTGGATGCCCCCCGATGCAAATGCCACGGTCGACATTTAGCATCAGAGAATTAACGTCGCAACAGCAAATCGCCTCTCCTAACAACAGCAAGTGGTCCTCTCCTAACGTTTATTCCACTTTCCTCTCAATTCTTCTGCACAGAGTTCTAGTTAATATTTTTGATACATAAGTAGTTAAGTTTATTTTTCTATATTCTTCACATTTATCTGTTCCTGCTTTCTATGGAATCATGACAATAACACTGTTTTTGAAGTTTAATTGTTTTTTTTTCGTAAATATTACACCAGTTTGTATAATCAATCTATCGCTTCCTCACTGTTTTGCGTAGTAATTCTGCTGGTATCCCGTTTATCCTAGGGACCTTTCTGCCATTCAAATCTTTTAGTGCTCTATTAAATTCAGATCTCAATATTGAATATCCCTTTTCATCTTCTTCTTCCTCCATAACATCAGTTTTTAATTCATTTCTTCCGTATAACTCTTCACTATATTCCACCCACCTATCGAACTTTTTTATTTTGTATTATAAATCAGTGTACCCTGTTTATTTAACACATTATTAGAATTTAATTAATGTACCACAAAATTCTCCTTTCCTGTATGCTCCGCCTAATTTGCAGTTTCTATTTATAATATTTCTTCTGTCGATAGTTCCTTTTACCTTCTTTTTCACTAACATTCTTATATTTCCTACATTCATCCATCAGCTGCAATATATCCTCCGATAGGTTATATCCTCCAAGGTTTTTTACCAGTTCTCTTTGTTCCGCTTATATGCGCTTCTGCTGATTTTCTTTTCAACATTCTTCTTTTATCTTTGCTTTCGTTAACATTTTTACTCAGATTTCTTGCAATGTCTTCCTCAAAATTCTTCTTTACCTCCTCTTTCTCAAACGTATTTAAATTCCACCGATTCATCTGACACATTTTCTTCAGGTTTTTAAACCCCAATCTACATTTCATTATCACTAAATTATGGTCGCTATTAATGTCTGCTCCAGGATATGCTTGAAATCGAGGAGTTGTTTGTTTAATCATGAGGAGGAGTTTGTTTAATCATGATGTAATCTATCTGATACCTTCCAGTATCACCAGATTTTTTCCATGTGCATATTCTTCTATTATTACTTTTAATCTGGGTGTTGGCTATTAATAAATTATACTTCGTGCAAATCTCGATAAGTTGGTACACTCTTTCATTCCTTTTGCCCAGCCCGCATTCCCCAACAATATTTTCTTTCTTGCTTTTCCAATACTTCCATTCCAATCTCCGACTATTATTAAATTTTCATCGCCTTTTATATGTTTAATTGCTTAGTTTATTTCTTCGTAAACAAACTCTACCTCATCATTTCATGGGCACTTATAAGCATACAGACGTTAACAATCGTTGTAGACTTAGGTTTTGATTTTATCCTTATTAAAATGATTCTATCTCTAAGCTGTTGAAAATACTCTACTTTCTTGTTCGTTACGAAACCTACGCCTGTCTGCTCTTTATTTGAAGCTGAGTTAATTGTTCTAAAATCTGATCAAATGTGGTTTTCCTCTTCTCACCGAACCTCGCTAATTCCTACTTCATCTAAATTTAACCTATCCATTTCTTTCTTTAAATTGTCTAACCTACCAATCTTTTTTAGACTTCTAACAGTTCATGTTCCGACTCGTATAATATTATTTTTCAATTTTCTGGTTCTCTCTTACTTAGTATTTCCCACCTGGAGATCCGAGAGAGGGACTAGTTTACCTTCAAAATTTTTACCAAGGAAGGGGTTTCCATCTTTGTTTTATGATAATGCAGAGCTAAATTTTCTTGGAAAGTATAGCCGTAGTTTCCATTGTTTTCAGCAGCGCAGTACTCAAAAGATTGAGTGATGTTGATTTGGGCGTTTAAATACTCCTGACCTACGCCCTTAACAGCTACTGAAAGAGTTGCTGCCATCTTTCAGGAATCCTTATTCTGGCTCTCAACAGATACCTCTCCGCTATGGTTGCACCTTCGGTTCAGCAACTTTTTATCATTGAGCACGCACCCCTTCACCATCGGCAAGGTCTCATGATTCGTACAGAGAGATCCATGTTATGTTCTCTATATAACCTTACCTAAGCTGGGAAGGAAGCAATTTAATTAGTATTTTCTCCTCATCCTTTTCTTATTAATAACAACATAAAGGCTCTCGCCTTTTTTTTTTGCCCTTATTAGAAAAAAGATAGAATTAATAAAACTTGTTTTTTAATAAGTAATAAAATTTTTTCTAAAATATAGATAGATAGATAGCTCTTTTTCAATTTTTCTTTGAATTTCGAAGACAGTATAATTACGGGTTAATAAATTTCTCGACTTTATCTTAGTGATTACTTAAAAAATGTAAAGAAGAATGAAAATTATTATTTTTCATTCTTTTACTTTTTACTACAACATAGGTTTTATTTTATTATCACTTCCTTGTATGAAGTAAAGGAAGTATTGTGATAGCGAAAAATTTTGGTTTTGAGATTTCAACGGAAATATTCATTTTTATCGTATCTGAATCCATTTTGACTAATTTCAGCGTTCATCTATACCGACGTATGTATATCTCTCTCATAACTCAAAAATCCTTTAGCCGTAGAATTTTGAAATTTTGGATAATAGGATCATAATAACATCTATTAATGCATCACCTCGTTTTATTGGAATCAACACATTAAAAATGTCCAAAAAAGCCCAAATTCCAACACAAATTCGATTTTGGACTTTTTCTTAAATACAGTAATAAGCTCTCATTGGCTTTTCAAGATATATAATAGGTGCTACTTATTTTCATTTGTTCCAGAGTTACAGCTAAATAAAATTTTAATTAATGAAATATTTGGATTTTATAAGAGGAACCCACATCGGTTCAAGGAGACTCATGTCCTTTTTTAATTTTTTTTTTTTAATTTAAATATATTGATTTATTAATAATTAATAACCTCTGACTGTAAAAAATATTTTACAATAAATAATAATTCACTAACAACAATAAAAGATAAAGCAATAAAAAAATATCAGAATAAAATTTTATGCACTTTTAATTTTCAAGACTCGTGTTTGTGTAATTTTATAATCATATAAGGAAGTATTATGGTGTCCACATCAGATTAGTAAGCAGTTAAAATAATAGTATCAGTCCTAATAGTTTTCCAACTACAGCTGATTATTTATTAACGGTTCAGTAAAGTTGCTTAACGATATTTCATTTATCCTTACATATATCTCTTCAAAATGACTATTAATTTTGGGTCTACTAAAGTTTTAACTGCTGTATTAGATTGTATAATCAATTGCAGCTGACGGAATAGTGTACCACCATCAACAAATTTAACTGCGGTTTTACGCTTCTGTACAACTGAAGATAACATTCTGACATATAGAATATGAACTAAAAAACATCCATGACCTATATTTTGGCCAATAAAATATAGAAATAATGCACCCAAACGGCTTATTAAACATGCCAACAAAACTAATTACAAAATATATGATTTAGTTAAATAAAAATTTTTTAACTATTCTAAAATAGTCAGCGAAGTTAATTTATCTTAAATCCAAAATATTCGAAATTTATTTATTTTAACTTGTAAATGAATGTTATTTAAGTTGAGAATGTCTTATTACAGGCGAAGTAAGAGACTTCTAAGTCACTGCTTTTGACACTATAAACAGGTGGTTTCGATAAGTAATCCAAAATACTGTTGAGAAGGCCGTCAAAGTCAATAAATTCTCAACTCTAAAGTACTTAAATGACCCTACTAACTTGTAATTCTAATTTAACTTGTGTTAGCTAAATTTTATTCTTTGATGTAATCCATGTTTCCTTTGTCGTACCACTGTATAAAATAGCACTTTATTGTTATATAAGTCTATAAACAAACTTACCTTCAAAAAAAAATTAGTTAATTTTAAGTTGTTTCCTGCCAAAATAACTAAATAAACTAAATACTAAATAACTCTGTTTTCAACTAAAATAAATATAAAAAAAAATATGCCACATTAAATATAAGTGATGTATGAATATAGAATTGTTTTCATCTTTCATGCAAAAACATATTTACATCATCATACATCTAATTTTGGGAAAAAAAATTCTGTTTAAAAGTAATTTTTGTTACGTAGTAATAGATCTCGTTCTTATGGTAAAAAATGAGTTTCCATTGGTGAGCATCATAATGATACTTAGTGTGGTCATGATTTCCAATATTAAGTAAAAAAGGAGTATGATTAGATCGATACATTAGAAAATAATGTGCTGAAAGATTAAAAATTAAGTAATTTTTCAGTATAAATTTTACGGTAAGATGTATAAAACTATAGCTTATCGAATCTGTAGAGGATAATAAACTTGATATATTGGTCAATTAAAGCAAGGAATGTTTACTCGTGAAAAAGTCATTTTTCTTCTATCGACGACGAAATCCACTTCCATTAGGGAGTTGTAAACCCACAAAAGAACTATACGGGAATTTATTGTTTATTTGAAATCATGACATCAATTAGATTCTCAGTAACATGTCACCCATAAAATTGTTGTTCATGATTATAAAGAAAATGACATCTTTATTTAACACTCATCTATTTATGAAATAGAATTTAAAAAGTAAATCCTTTGGTGTTTTTATGTCGGCAAGTTTTCAACTATGAGGTTAATCAATTGTTATTTAAATCAACATCATTTAATTCATTAGAGAATACGATCAGCACTCGTAGTCCGCGTTTCCTTTATCAGCCGCCTATTTTTATGTAAAAAAAAAGTGCTTACGTTATTTGGTATGGCATTTAAATCAATTTAGTATTAATTATTTCTGTCCGGAAGGAGAGTGTGGTTTGTTGAAAACTGTTTACTAGAGAAAAAATTTTTGACCAACTCGGTTCCCGGGATCAGTATCCTCATTCACTCAGTAGGTGATAGTAGTCATTTTCTATCTGATAACATCTTATATGTAATCAAAACTACCCCAGATTTCAATAGATGTATAGAGATACATTATGGAAACTTATAACTTAAAACATTTTTAAAGTCGATTTAATAATATTATTAATGATGTAATCCGTTTGATAATCTATTTTTAATTTCACTTTATTATATATATATAAGTATTTTTTAAACGTATTTTAAACTATTAAGATTTTAGTTAAAGAAATAATTTTTTCAAAATTGTAATTATCTCAACGAAATGTAAAAAAATAATTTGAGTTGTTGGTACAGAAAAACAAAAGTAAGACTAAAACTTGTATAAAAAAAGATCATTTATGTAGTTTTGATTGTGCATTACCTTACACTGCACGGTAGAAGTGTGCTGAACTGTGAAGTTCGTTACTGCATACTCATACATCATGACCATTCTACCTGCGTAAGCTATGTGTGCTTATAAGAAACAACTTAATATAGAGTGTGATTTTTCTTTTGAATCTAAATTTATTAGAGGAAAGAGAGCCAACCTGATTTCAACTTTTAGTGGAATACAAGTAATATAATAATAAATTATGATTCAAATAAATTAATAATGTCTGACTGAGATTGAAATAATGTTTACCAGTACAGAAAATTAAGTAGTACACTATTTTATTAAACTTTTATTTTTAACGTGACTATTTATTTATTAAGTATTTTAAAAATGTATTTTTCACTAGCAATTTTTTCTCCGTGCAATTAGTGAAATACAGCCTTATTATTTAAAAAAAAAAAAAAAAAAAAAAACCTTATGATTAGCCGGCCTCCGCGGAGAGAGTGGTAGCGTCTCGCCCTTTCATCCGGAGGTCCCGGGTTCGAATCCCGGTCAGGCATGGCATTTTTCACACACCCTACAATTCATTCATCTCGTCCTCTGAAGGTATACCTAACAGTGGTTCCGGAGGTTAAAAAAAAGAAGAAAAAAAGCCTATGTTTAATCTTTGACCTGTTAATTCGATTTTTGCATAAATTTTGGTAATTTATTTCAAAAAATATTTTTAAAAACTATTTAGTTTTGTTATATTTATTTTATTCTCAAAGAAAGAGATCATTCAACATATTTTTATCTAATGGCTACATAAGAACTATTATGTTTAATGTAAACGACGTCTAAACTAAACCTAACGACGTTTACTAAACGTAAACTAAAATTCTTACCAACGAGTGTTAATATAAACATTTTTTATTCGCGTAGACAATTAAAATTATAACACTTGATACTATGATAACAATGAATCTATATGCTATCAGCCTTTTCTCTATTAATCTCTGAAGGAATTTTAAAAATATTTTTTGGTTTAACCGCGTCTCTCTATTAAACCTATTCGTTTTAATTTTATTGGTCTCTTTTTTGAGGTAGTGTTATATTTGAACTTCGAAAAGAAAATTATAAAATACGTATATTTAATTTTAAGAATGATTACTCTTGTTGTGGATAGTTAAGAACTTGATTGTTTATAATTACAATATGTAACTTAGTATTAAGGGTTTTTAATTTAGCGTTTAGTGTTTTGATAAAACCAGATTCTAAGTTAATGTGTTCAGTATCATTACAAACTCTAGTAATTCAGTGATAAAAATTTTCCATTTTGTGTTGAAATTAGTTACTCAACTCTAAACTATATTAAAAACATCACTATATTCTAAAATTTCCCTAAAATTTTCAAAAAAAGTCTGATAGATAAATGAAACCCTTATCTTGTGCCAAATCGACAACGAAATCAACGAAAATTTGAACAAAAAAGATTGCTGTACAAATTTTTTATTACGTTTAAAAATCCTTAAAGCGAAAATAAGCATTCCTTAGATAGTGTAAAAGTAGTGACTAGTGCTAGTTGTATCCCTTCCTTCAAGATCTCATCGAAAACAAGACGATGGAAATAATGCGCCTCCTGTAGAACAAATTTTTGAGGAAGAGAAACAAGATTTAACAAAAGAAATGAGTTCAATTGAAAAAGAAACTGTTGGCACTCAGGACAATATGAAATTTATATTATTGTCAAATAACTGATTAAAAACTGGAAAAATTAAGTGTTCAAGATATTCAGTTCTTAGCTCAAAATTATACACAAAAAATTTGCAACATAAAATCTCTAATAAAAATGGTAGAACATTTTCTTAATCTTATTATCGACGATTTTTTTCTTGTTACCTCCTGAAACCTCGTTAGGTACTGCTTCAAAGGATGAGATGAATGACAATTTTTGCCATGAATTGAAAATGCCATGCCGAGACTACACCCCACTCGCGCCACGGAGACCGGCTGTCAACGATTACCTTTTATTTTTCCTTCTCCCCTGAACCGGATTCACAATTAAGTATTGCTCAGCCCTGGGGGGGTGTCCATTTCACTTTAATCAAGCTCCCCGTCTACCAGCTGTAAGTCTGACATGACAGGTCAGCTCACCGATGATTGTCTTTCTTTTTTTCCCCTCCCCTGTGACGGACCTTCAATTAAGTATAGCGCAACCAAGAGAAGAGGAACTCACTCTATTGAGAATACTAAAGTATAGGACTAGAACTAGGAAAAGTAGGTTCTTTATTTCTTTATTTATTCATTACGACTAGGGTCATTCATTATCTTTGTTTTTGTTTCAAATTTTAGGACTAGGATCTTTCTTCCTTTTGTTTTTAGCTTCTCATTTTAGAACTAGGGTCTTTGTTTATTTCATTTTTATTTCTTATTATACGTCTAGGGTCTTTCCTTCTCTTTGTTATTTGTTACTTATTATGGGTCTAGGGTCTATTATTCTCCTTTCTTATATTTCGCTCTCCTTGTCACATATTTCTTCATATTTCAATTTCAAGACTGGAGCAAAAGACCCAAACCGGTGTGGAGCACCCATATCCGTGTGGGCGTTCCCCATTTGAGTGGGCAAAGAAATAAAAGACCGGTGGAAAGGGTGTGGCCCGGGAACGGTTTAGCCGGATCCAGATCCCCCTGCCACTAATGTTAGAGTCAGGAAATAATAAAAGATCTAGGACCTGTGGGTTGACCAGCCGTGCCGAACATACAGCCGGTATGAGATATACCGGCTGTAACAAGGCAAATGATACCCTTGGGTAGCGCAGTACTTAAATGTAGGTCCGACCCAACAGGCAGGGATAAAGTAAAAATAAAAATACGTCATCCTGAAGGGGTTTTTGAACCAAATATGTCACAATATAAATATTGTCTAGATTTTCAGAAACATCATTGGTTTGTCCTGAGTAATTATATCTAAATCAAATGAAGTACATTTTTACAAACAGAAAACCATATTTGGTGCCGGTTGTAGTTTACGTTCCCTAAGCCTGGTCTCTGCGACTAGCTGTAAAAATCAAATCTGGAATTCAAAAGTTAAATAGTACAACTTCGTCTTTCCTTAACTCTTTAAAACCCTTTAGTAACATCCGCCTCCTAGCTTACAATTTTCTTTTATATTGTTTTGTCACATCTATGCTACATACTTGTAGAATAACCATTATGTTTTATACTCATGATTATTTGTATACGTTTAATTAATGATGTTTTATTCTATCAAATAAAATTGCCTGTATTACATACAATTAAATATATCCTCCTTGCATATAGTAATTATCAACAGCCATATATAAACATAAACATCTGTATTAATGAAAGTCGGTATGTAGATATAGTCTAGTATGAATAGATGAAGAATGGGCTCATTGTTTTCGTATAATAGGTATTATAATAAGCCATTCCTCGTGTGGGCAGCAGGTTACCAAACAAATAAACCGGAAAGTTGAGCCTCGGGGAGTATAGTTAAACCAATCGATAAATGTGTTTCCCGTCAATATGTAAGACTGTTATTCAATATTATTTGAAAATCGTATGAGATTTTAAAATAAATAACAATAATGCAGCACACTTTCTCCTAAAAATTATAATAATAGTACTATAAAAATGAAAACATAACGTTTCAGAAAAAATTTTGCTAGTATTTGTTCCTGCAATAAAAATTATGATATAAACAAATATATACAACATATATATGTATATATTTTATAGAGAAAATTGTCATTTTAAAATGAGTTTGTATTTAATGTATTTCATTCTGTAGTTCATTGTTATTCATTTATTTCACAAATTTCACCATTTAAGATATTTTTTTGTATGCTCATCTTCAACGGAGAGTCTTACTCTTCAAAACTTTGAGATTTCCATCTCCAAGGTCCTAGCCTCCTCAGCTTTTCTTCTCACTACACAAGAAGCTACTTAACTTTTTGCAGCATAGATATACATTGCATCCTTACACAGTAACACAAAACATCTGACACTGTCCCTTTATAGGTGACGTTGTGACACCTTACGAAACGCAAGCGTTCCCAAGGTGGAAAGACTATCGTGCTGATAGGTGGATGGTTGTACGTAATAATTCTAAAACAATATCTTCTGGACACCATGTGTATCCAGCTGTATGAAGCTCTACCTCCAGAACGGGTACGCGCTGATGGCCCGTTAAATTGCTAGTAGTCATGGTAACTATATGGCATTCCCAAAAAATAGTCTGTGGTTGTTAGTCCACTTGAAAAACCAACGGAGTTGGAGTTTGAAGAGACTTGAACCAATATTTTTAGCTGAAGATGTGTCAGGAGATATGGAAGCAAGAAATTCAATTTAATTTTCTAGTGTACGGTTTCTTATAGTCAAAAATAGAATGAAGGTAATGGTAAGATAAAAATATAAAAGATGAAGGTAAGTCCTTTTCCAAGGTTTTACCCGTTCATAAGAAATAAATGTATTGTGATGTCTTTCAGCTCTCCTAACTCTATTAAAGAGCTTAGGAGTGACGCCTTGATGATTGGAAGTCGAAAATCGGAAGATTGGAAAAAATCGGAAGTTCCTAGACCTTACGAACGTAGGAAAGAACAAGGTAATAGTAGAGAGCCCTAAAGTAAACTTGATTCCAGCAAGGGAATGATCTTTTACCGTGAAATGACTGGTATTAAATTACCAAAAGAGCTACCACCGCAGTCAGTTACTTCTGTGCAAAGGATAATGAGGAAAGAGAATGGTGAATGAGGTGGAGAATAGTGTGAAGGCTATCTCTCTGTCCGTGTATGACCACATTTAAAAAAAAAAAACACATTCCTTAACATGAGGAATCCTGTACAGCCCGGTGTTAGTTTTATCCAGGCTCTTTGTAACAATGTGCAAAAACAGGATGAGTGTGCGTCGTGAAAATTTACTCGATCAAATTGGTGCAGGCTTTTTCAGACCACGTAAAATCCTTCATTTCTACTACTGTAGTGTTAAGTATTGGCAAATGAATTAGTGGAAAGTCCAACAGTGGTTTAACGAAATCCACTCCAGTCAGTACGTCAAAAAATAAACCTCCCGCTGCTTCATCAATGCACTAAATTACTGAGATCCCAATGAAGGACTTTACAAAACAATTGTCGCCTGGCAAGGTGTCTCCGGCCTCCCAGGATTCTATGTCTCAACCACCGTCTGGAGGCCTTTTCGAGGATATGGATAATGAGGCCGATGACATTCCCTCAGAAGCAAAGCACTGCCTTAATGTAGTCAAAACCAAAAAGCAAAACCGGATTAATTTTGACAAATAATCTGCACGCAGTTTTGTATAAAAGAGAAAAAGATTATTTTTATCGGAAAAAAAATTATTCATTGGGATGTTTGCAGTCGCTGTTCTCACCATGAGGATATAAAAATGCTACTAAAAGAAGAAAATCCTTTAATACTGTGACTGCAGGAAAGAAAGTTACCTCCATTCCAATGATGATGTGTCCTTTCAAGGTTACATCTGCGAAAGATGCAACCGTCAAACTGAGGCCAAACGTCGTGAAGTGTGGAAATTTTCCTGAAAAAATCGTATGGCCGCCCGTATTCCGTTAACGACAAACATTCTTACTATCGCAGTGATGAAATTTAAAATGAATATCTGCAAATTATACCTTCCACCAAATTTCGATATCAGCGAGGTTGAACTGTCCAGTCTGTTTTCACAGATTCTTTTACCTTGCCTAATAATTGGCAATTTTATCGTCCATCATTATTCAAGGGGCTAATATGCTTACTGAGGCGCTATTGTTGATCAACTGGGATATGATATATTTATAATATTATAAATAACCTGAATCCTAATGCTATTGTTTATAGGAGCGGCTCTAAATACGTTAATTCTGTTGGTTACATTTTAGTTCGTTGAACAAAGCAGAAGGAAGTAGTAGAATGTTGAAATTTTTTATTTTGGACTATTGTAACGTCTATTTGTGCACCTCTCCTTTTGATTGCAGTCGACTGAACCAAGAGTGCCAAAAAAGCTTAAATTTCCCCCAAAAATAGGATTTTAGACTTTTTTCTTAACTGCAGTTATAAGCTCTAATTAAGAGTTTTTCGACGATATATCATACTCGTATACGGTACTTATGTTTATTGGTTTCAGAGTTATAGCCAAATAAAATCTGAATTAATTAAATATTTGTATCTTAGAAGGGTACACATCGGTTCAAACAACGGTTTATCTCCTTTCCCTTTTAACTTTTTTTTTTTTAAATTTAAATATACTGATTTGTTAGTAATTATTAACTTCTAATTGGAAATAAAGTTACAAAAAATAATAATTCAATAATAAAAAAAAACAGAGGCAGTCATTAGGACTGCCGACAGAAGTGAAAACTCAAAACAATGGAATAATTTTGAGAAATT
>JAAAKQ030182202.1:0-12250 GCA_010016005.3 Zanna intricata | reverse complement strand
TCCTTGTTTATGGGATGTCACTGCTAGTGAGTATAAAAACAAACATAAAAAAATGACGCTTTAGAAACATTATCGAAGAAATATGAAGTGACGTTACCAGACATTAAAAAAAATTCGATTCCGGTCAACAAAAAAAAAGAAAAAGATTTCCGCCGTAATTAGTACCATCCACAAGCACTTGTCTCATCCACGACCATCTCCTTTGTCTGCGGTTTTTAAGTAAAATGTACAAACTAGTCGCACAAATTCCGGCTACAACTTCACTTGACATGTTTGTGAACAGAAGTATTAGTCTGGACGCGTGATGATGTATACGAAGTGTTCCCGCACAGTTGTCAATTGTTCAGATATATTATATCGAAACTGTTTCGATACAGTATGGATACTGTTCAGATACAATGTCTCACGACATTGTATCAAGTCTGGACGCGCCCAAAGGAAATCACCTGCTTAGCAACCACTACACTCGCTTAAACTTAATATCTTGATTGATTTCTCTTCTCTTTTATGTGATCGATCCACGTTAAAGCGATTATCAAGCTGGAATCTCAAATTGTACTTACTTGTATGTGTGATTTATATATTTACCCAGATGGGCATGTGGACAGAATCGTTACACAATTACAAAATTAGAATAGTACCACCGCGTATACAAATCTTTGAGTTTTTAATTTTAAAAAATAAATATATATATATTTATATATACAATTTATTTACAACCACCATTTTCAAAATTGAATTTATTAAGAACCAAATAATAATCAAATTAACTTGAAAATTGTTAAGTGTAAAGATAAAATTTTATGTTTTTACATGCTGTATTAACCTCGTATGATTTAGTTTTTTTTTTTTTTAACAAGGTTATGGAGCTTGAAAATAATAAGTACCAAAAATAAAAAGCTCTTTTATTTTTATTTTATTCTAAAAATTAAACGATACCTTTCTCGTAGTTTCTAATTATTGAGTGGCTTTATAATTTCTTGGAATATTCAAAAATAAAAATCTATTATGTTGTTCAAATTTTCAAAAAATGTTTCTCATTTTATCTGTAATATACAGAATTTTTAAATACTTTTTAACACTTAAATAACTTTTTAACATTAAACATAAAAATAAAATGTAGCAAATGTTCCTCCATCTTAACGTACTATTTTTCTGTAATAAACTACCCTATTCCAAGCACCCAGCGCAAACAACTCAAGTACTGTAAAATGAAATTGTAGGATCTTGAAAATCCTTTTAAAACTCATTGAAAAACAAACATTGTGACCTAAAAAAAAAATGCAGGTTATATACCTTAACCAAAATGGCGGCTATTAAATATTTTTCACAGCTGGCTTCAGAAATAGCATAAATAATAAGCGTTTCATACTGAAAAAATAGATCATTTTGAGGCAGGAGGATCTACAAAATTTCAGTTCTCCATGTTATTCTTTCAAAAGTTATTTAAACGTTGAAAAAATTTTTATTCTGCATAAAACAAAAAAAAAAAAATAATAAAATAAAATTTTGAAAAATCTTGTAAAAAAATTGTAAATTGAAATTGTAAGGTCTTGAATAACATTTTAAAAGTCATTGAAAAAGAAAATTTTGACATAAAAAAGTTCAAGCTACATACCTTAACCAAAGTGGGCGGCCACTAGATATTTTTCACAGCTGGTTTCAAAAGTATCATAAATAATACATCCAAAGTAACATCTCATACTGAAAAATTGATCGTTTTGAGGCAAGAAGATCTACAAAATTTCAGTTTTCCATATTATTCTTTCAAAAGTTACTTAAACGTTGCCAAAATTTTGTTATTCTGAATATAAAAAATAAAATTAATAAAGTAGAATTTTTTAAAAAAATCTTGGTCACTTCTGATATTATTCCAAATTTATCTAAGTTATTCATTATCGATTAATCGATAACAAGTAAATAGACGATTTAAAAAAAATAAATTAAAAATGTAAAAAATATAAGTAAAAATGTAAGTGTAAAAAACATATTAAACAGGAAAAATATATTTTGCAATTTAGTGATGTAAAAATAAAGTAAAATAAATAAATAAAGTATATCAATAAGAGATTAATAGATTATAAAAGAGATTTAATAGATTAAAGATTAAATCTATGAAGAAAATCTTTCTTATTCAACGCAGAAGACTCCACCTATACTAAGTACACAAAATTATTAATATTAATTTTTACATATATTATTAAAATAACACAAAAAATACTCACATAAGAGAACAACAAAAAAAAAGTTGGAATTTTACTAAAAGAATATAAATTCCTGGAATAGATCGACAGATGTATAGGTATATAAAAACAAATAAAAGAATATTTTTGCAAGTTTTCCCTGAATGTTTACGAAATACGACGTTAATACATTCTTATTTACAACCTTCTATATCCCTTCATTTATGTAAACGTTAATTACGTACAACTTTTTTAACTTAATTGCAAAGGATAAAATAATTAGGGTAGCGTAAACATAATCTAGCTGTACTTGTTTTGATGCTCGGCCATCCTCCCCTTACCATATACCAAAGTAGCACTACTAATTTGTGCATTAAATCGACCAATCGCATTCGATTGGATGACCTTCTTTTATTAAAGTGGGAACATATAAAAAGACAAGTTTATTAACAGGTTCCATAACGTAAACTTGCATACGTTACTTGCTATCAACTAGCGACTATAACCAACATACATTCGAGTACGGGTAGAAACATCACATAAACCGTATACAGCCATGGCTTGTAAATTATTTTTATTGGTAAGTACATGAAATGTTTTTTACTAATAAATATGTTTTATAAAACATACACAAATGACATTTATAAAACATTTTATTATTAAATGTTTTATATTTAATGTATTTTATATTATTAGGAAAATGCATTGTCTCAACATAAAATAACTGATATTTAGCTTATGTAAATATCCCTTTACCTTATCTTACGATTGCAGTTTTGAATTTGCAATATTTGCTAAAAAAATAATCAATTATTCTTAAAAATACCCACCTTTATCTAATCAGACAACAAAACTGTTTTTTTTTTCTAATAACTTTACATGATACTTCATCTTACGAGAAAGGGTTTATTATGCTTTCTTTGCCTTTTTTTAATAAATTACCTAACCATTTTAAAAGCCATCTCATCGACTTATTCAAAATACATTTAAACATTTTTTTTAAATATTAATTTTTTAATGAATTTTTAGAAAATACCATTTATTTTTTTTTAAATCCGTGATAAATATTGGCTCAAATAATTTTTATTAAAGCTTTCTGAATTTTTTTTTTTTTTTTTAATTTGCAGTATCTTCGTGTACTGATCCTAACGTAATTCCAGACGTTTATTTTTATTTCAAATTTAATTATGTATTTTACTGATGCTGCTCTGATCAAGGATTTACCTTCAACAAAATCCGTACAGGCAAAAGGTTATTGCAGATTCAGAGGTTAAGGCATTTTTAACGTGATCTGTACAGTATATTGTTATATACCGATCAGAAAAAAGGTTTATTTATTTATTATTCAGAACTAATAGTTTAAAATCGGAAAGTATCGTCGATATACCCCCGGAAATCAGATATCTACTACTGTTATTATTATTATTATTAGTAGTAGTAGTAATGTAATACGAAAATCCCCAGTAAAAATGTCCAACAAAAAATCATTAGAACAATTTTTTTTTATTTTACCGCATAAAATGTTTGATAAAAATTAATTCTTAAGAATTTTATTAATTTACTCCTTAGGGAGTAAATTAATAAAATAAAATTCTCTTACGCCAAAATTTTTTTTTTCTTTTTTTTAACCTCCGGAAGCACCGTCTTATCTTCAGAGGATGAGATGAATGAATTGTAGCGTGTGTGAAAAAAGTCTGACCGGGATTCGAACCCGGAACCTTCGGATGAAAGACGGAGACGCTACCAGTTGCGCCACGGAGGCCGACCTTACGCTAAAATGCAGTGTAAACCCCGTTCTAAATGTTTTGTAAAAAAAAAGTGTGACATTAATCCTTGTAACATCGAACAAATTTTTACAGAATAGTTGAATTTATTTTTATTATGTAATTTTCTGAATACTGAACTAAAGTTTCCTCTTAAACTATTTATAAAACAAGAAATTTAACTGAAAAATTTAAGTTTTATAAAATCAAATTATTTTTCAATTTTTATCCTTTTTGTGTACTTATTAATAAAAATTATATTTGTAAAAATTTCAATTTTTTTTTTCAAACTGTGACCATGAGATCAATCTGTCTTACTCATGAAAATATTTATTACTTCGTATTGTTTTTTTAATTAAACTTGAATCTTATTAAGAAAAAAATATCAATAAATATAAAATCATTTAAAAGCACACTTTTTTGTAAAGAATAAATCAAATAATTTTAATTTAACGTTGATTAAATTTCATTTTATTTACACCTTATTATTATGTAATGAATAGTATAAAATTAAAACTTTAATCGTTTGTATATAAAAACAATATTTTGATGATAGGAAAACACAAATAATATATTCTAACTTTTATATTTTTCTTTGATTCAGTCTCGTTTAAATTGCGTTTTGGCATATAGAGAGTTCGCCTAATAGACTGTTTTTGAGAAAGTAATTGTAGTTTAAAATTTTATAAATTGAGTTATAGCGAAGAAATCCAATTTATCTGTATCCTTTGAATTATTTAATCGTTTTTGAATCGGATAAAAACTGTTATTTATCATTGTATACTAATGAATATTTCTTTAAAAGATTGTACGGGTACATAACATCTAAAAGATATACAATTTATTTTCTGTTCTAATACTGGAGAATAAGATTTATTCAAATTGGAAGAATGTATTTAATTGAGAGTTTATTCGAAATAGAAGACGGAAATGTTTTTTTCTTCAGTAGAGATCGTTTCTCTTTATTGTAGATTTTTTCTAAGCAATATATTTTTATTCATCTTTGCTTACATTAACCGAAGCACTTTTTTTATTTGTTTAGTCTTCTACGTTTATTATATTATTTATAGTTATATCATACTATATTTCATTTTTCTCATTTGTTTTTGTAAAATTTCTTAAAGATGTTAACCTCCCGAACAGGCTGCTCCTAAGAATGTACCTTATTTACATTCAGACATTGTATTCTTAACTTAATGTACAAATTATATAACTTTATATTAAAAATAAATTGATCTTATTTTTATTACCTTCATCGTCATCATCGATTTCCATAGCTGAATAATAAAGTCTATGTTTTGTAACCGGATGTTCTGGGTCCGGTCTGATGTGACTTTTTCCTACTTACAAAATTCATAATCGATCGTCAGTTTATTACTGTTGAATAAATAAATAGATATTATTATCGTTTTCAAAAGTAAATTTTTTCTTGGGCATTTATTGATTATTCAGATAGACTGTGGTAAAATGAATTTACTCGTATTTTACATGATCTCTTACAACTTTGAAATCAGGTAGAGTATAAGAAGCACAAGCGATATAACAGAGTGCTTTCTTTTAGAGTAATTTTGTTTTTTATTCTGCACCTGCCTTTTGGTGAGTTCGGAATATCGTCCAAGCTGCAAAGCATTCAGTTCAGGAAAGAAGACAACAAAAACCACTTCATATCTCACTTCGTCCAGTAAGTTAAGCACGGAAAGATCGGCAATTCTTAAAGCAGCTGTATTAGTTTTCGAAGAGATTCCTATTTCATATTGGTCATCTACAACTATTTCGGAAACTATTCCTTCCAGTAAAGGTCACTCTTCCGTAAATTAAATGACCACCGAGAAAAAATAAAAATATGATTTAATTATTCGAGTATAAGGCATATAATTTAAATACGGAAACCTTATAATTTTTATTTTTAATAAATTCTTTAACTAACATTTGTTATATTTTATTTCATCTTTATTTTTTACAACTGGAAAATGAGAGCTTCAACTTACTTTGTCCTAAAGTAATGCCGTTAATTGACCCCTGCCGATTACAGTACAGCTACCTATAAAATCTATTTAAAATTAGTTATAGGCATACTACTTATGTTATGGTTTTGAATTTTGTTCTTTCATAGAAAAAGTACCGGGTCATGGATGATTTTCATAGTTAGCTACACAAAGAATAATATAAATGATTATTATTTAAACGTACCTTAAAAGCGATTACGTTTTATTATTTGTAAGCTCTTCATCAGGCTAAGATAGTTCAAAAATGTACAAGAGACATGTCTATATTTAAAAATAAAATAAAAATTGTGGTATTTAATAATAATAAAATTCCTTCTAAATTTAGAAAAAAATGCAAGAAATAAAAAAATACCTAAATGACTAAAAATATGAGAAGAGTTTAGAAACAGTTATTTACAGTGCGGTCAGCGTCTCATTGTCCTTGAAGTATAGTTAAAAAAAAAAAGAAGTGTGTAGTACATCACAGACTGTTCTTGTTTTGTTATTAGTTACGCAATAACCGCTCACTGATAATTATTATTATTTCAAATACAAAAAAAATAACTACATATTAAATTATAAATATCAAAAGTAATACCCAAAATTTTTTTTTCGTTTATTAAGTAAACGATTTTATAATTAGTAGAATAATAATACTATATGTAATACTTTTACACATATTGTAAAGTTATATACAGTTAGACTCTCGCTTATCTGAACTCTGGTAATCCGGCAAGAATGGTTATAAATTAAAGGGAACTAACACACTCCGTAAGAAATTCGTTTAATTAATTTTATATTAAATTACGGTTTTCTTAGTTATCTGTAAAATAGAATATTATTAGCTTTAAACCGTTTTACTAGATAGTGGATACCGGTGTTCTTTGGTGATTGGGTTTCAATTAACCACACTTCTCAGGAGTAGTCGACCTGAGACTGTACAAGACTACACTTCATTCGCATTCATACATATCATCCTCTGAAGTAATACCTTACGGTAGTTCCGGAGGCTAAACAGATAAAGAGAGAGCTTTAAACCGTTTATCTTTGATTATAAAAAATAAACAATTCTTTCTCAAAAATAATGTTTTTACTAAATCTCTCATTCAAAAGTGAATTAATCTGAATTCATCTAGAAAATTTTATTTTGTAAAAAAAAAATATATAGAATTTATATATATGGGGAAAAAATATAAGTAGAATCTATACATATATCTTGTTTTCCGACATTTGACTGGTTTGATGCAGCACTCCAAGATTCCCAATCTAGTGCCAGTTGTTTCATTTCTGTATATCGAAATTTTAAATTTAAGTAACTTTCAGTTTAAGTTTTTATTTATTTATTCAAGATATAAATTTACTTTTTATTTAAATTTAAATTACTTAAATTTTATTTTATTTTTATATAACTAAAATTACTTAAAATAAGGATCACAATATCATTTCACTACTATGTACCTAAGATTAATTACTTTGCTGAACTAGACTATCACTAATTATTCACAGCGCAAATATATTTATTGCGCGCGTGCAACAACATTAAAAGACATTAACTATTTCCTTCTATTATCTTAAAATTTTTATTTATTTTCTATGTTAAATAGGTTTTGGTGGCAGTACTCACAATATTGCCGATGATATTGGCAGCACCAGAACCCGAAGCATTGCCAGACCGATACGGCGGTCACGGTCACGGTCACGGCCACGGTCACGGAGGTCACGGAGGAGGTTACGGAGGTCATGGTCATGGTCATGGCAACTACGGTGGTGGCCATCATCATGGTGGTGGAGGTGGTCATCACGGTGGACATCATTACGGTTAACGTGAAATGCAATCATTAAACAATTTTCAATCAATCGCATATCCAAATATAAATATTGTAAATAATCATAAACTAGAGTAACATTAATATATACAAAATATTATTTATCAACAACATATTAAATGCACATTTCATGACTAAACAAAATTTATACAAATTATGAAAGCAGAAAATATTTTGTCAACGAATAACAGTGATAAAAATAAACTTTCATAATTTTCTTCTTTTTTTTTTATTTATTTTTTTTTTTTTATTTATTCTTCTTTACATCGAATTAAACAAATTATTTAAACATTTTTATCATATATACAACATAGTTCCAATTTTTTTTCTAATGTAAACATCTAGCCTTTGTTACATTAAAGTAATAGAAGTCACAAAACTATTCATTTATTATTTATTAAATACTGCTCAACAATTAAATAAATAATATTAAAATCAGATAAATTTTGTTACCGTTCATTTTTATGTATAAATTTTGTCTTTAACTTTAAGTTTTTCAAAATAATAATAAATTAAATTAATTTACAACCAATACTGTTGTCTTTTCTTTTTTTTTAAATTAATTTAACTAACCTTTAATCTACTACACAAAATAAGTTTAAATAACTTAGTTAATATAACCCAAGGTAACTTTTGAAGAAGTCAGTATAAAAAATAGGTCTGTTTTGATAATCTTGTGATAAATAAAGTTATTTTATTTTATTTTGCAGCACTCAATGGTGTTTTATGCATAATCTTGAAGCAACAACAATTAGATTTTCAATTTACACATTCTCATCAGATAGCAGCTGAGTTAGTATTGCACTGGCCAAGCTGTTATAAGCCCAAGTTTCAGTACCGTGGTATTACCACAAGAGAAAGCACAATCCCTGCAATGGTTTGTAGAAAAAAATCAATGATGTCCTGCACTCTGGATAGAATCCAAAATCTCACAAAAAAAATTTTGCGTTATCTATGTACAAATCTGTAATTACAATCTAAAAAAAAAAACAAATCATCTACGTAAAAATCCGTAATCACATTAAAAAATCAACTACAATCTGTAATATTACGTACAAATCTATAATATTTACGTATAAATTATCTCAGAAGGAAACGGAGAAACTTTCAGGATATGTTCTGCTAGTAAAAATAATGAAAAAAAGTTCATATAAATATATGTCTAAAAATGCTTTGTTTTCAAGTTACTGCTAGCGAAAGATTTTGACCGAATTTCAGCTCTTCTAATAAAAAGAAGCCCTACTGTAATTATTGGCCCGAAATTAAGGGAAAGGTTAGTGGTTTCTTATGTAATTTAAGCTGGGAAATAGGATAAAATAAGTCGCAGAACTGTAACTACAGTAGCTTTTAAGATATTCTGCAAAGTTCGGTGCAAAATTCTTCAATATTCTGCAAAAATAAAAGCGCTAATTACTGAGAACGGTTTTAAAAGAAATAAAAATTTACAAAACAATATTTTAATTGTGTATATTCAATAATTTATACAAGTAAAATGAAATAATTACGTAAAAATCTAAACTGAAATGTATGTTACGTTAGAAATATTTTTAAAAATTTTATTGCACAGGTAGGTAATACTCTTTTTTTCTGTTTAGCCTCCGGAACTACCGTAAAGTATTATTTCATAGAACGAATGAGAATGATATGTATGAATGCGAATGAAGTGTAGTCTTTTACAATCTCAAATTGACCACTCCTGAGAAGTGTGGTGAATTAAAACCCAAATATAAAGAATACCGGTATCCACGACATAGTATTCAAATCCGTATAAAAGTAACTCCTTAGAACTCTCGACTTCGAAATCAGCTGATTTGCAATGTCGCGTTAACCATTAGACCAGCCCGGTGGGCTCGGTTGGCAATACTAGCTGGTCAACAATGAAAATTATGTAATTGATTTGAATCTATTGTCATAAATTATCATATAAATCAAGAAAATGTAGTTTTATCATAACGTAGTATAAAAATGCAGTTTCAATTTTCTATCGAGGAATAAATGCCAATACAATTTCTGTTTATGGATTTTGTAACGGAAATTATGAATAGTTGTTGATGTAAATATAGAGATTTTCTGGAAGGCGGATTCCAAATATGAAAACATTTTCTTTGGTGAATCAACACTTTCAAGCGAAATGGTTATTTCCAACGTTTTCGTTTTTTTATTCAACACCAAGTAAATCACTGTGCGATTCAGCGTAGCCCAGGCACTAGTACAATGCGATTTTGTGTCACACTGGTTTATCAAAAACTAAGTCTCCTACGCATCCTACGGAGAGAAAATCTTTATTCTTTCCATTTGCAGAAGTTTCATAATTAGCGGCCAACAGATTACCTCCAGCGGTTAAACTTGTGTCATTGGCTACACAACGTTGATATGGCAAATTCAATTTTATTTACTGATGAAGCCACTTTTATGAGAAACAGAGTCTTTAATTCTAAAAATAGTCATTTAAGGTGCGAAGACAATCCACATGGTACTGTGGGAAACTAGTTACCAACACAGATTTCACATTAATTTTTTGTCTGGTATTATTCACGAAAAAAGTTTTTAAATTAAACAATTTTTGTTATAAGATTTAAAAAAATGAAATTAGTCAACACAGGAATTAATCAAAATTAATTTCTTCCTATTTTAACAATGTCTGTTTTTATTTCTTTTATTTTATCTAACAATCCTTACCTGGAAATGTAAACTCCACACATTTTGTTTAAATTAATTCATTTATCAAGGTATTATAGACAGAAATATACATATGCACCCTTACACAGATGTGGTGCATTCATGAACATCTTAAAAACATATTAAACATATTAAAAACTCTTTCAAAAAGCATTAAAATTAATGTTCGATTACGGAACTGCAATTTAGGTTTAAATCTATTTAAATACAATATAGTCAGTTAGTCTTGTATGAATTAAATGTATTTGCTAAAACTGCGCTTTATTATTAGAATTATTTTTATTATTATTATAATATTTTATTTACTATTATTATTATTAAAAACCAGGAAGGGAGATGTTCTGATTGAACTGGGGAGCGTCACCAAACACAAACAGACTTTCAGTACTGCCGTGAAGGCCGTTCTCGGGGAAGGTGCTGTGGTACGCATTCTGGAACCACGGGAGGCTCTGGAGATCCGGGATCTAGACTGCGTGGCAGAGAAGGAGGATGTAGAAGCCGCACTGGAAAGAGACCTCGGAGATATAGGAGACTGCCGGGTCATCCTTACCAAAGCAAATGCCAGGGAGCACAGAGTGGCGATAATAGAGCTTGGAGAGAACCCTCCCTGCTGCCAGACTACTCAGTCAATCCAAGATAAGGATTGGCTGAGTGTACTGTCAGATTAGGCCTAGAGGCACAGGTCTCTCGGTATTTCAGGTGCCATGAATATGAGCACCTGGCTCGTGGATGTAAGGGCCCTGACAGGAGCCGGCTCTGCCATAATTGCGGGATAGGAGAGCACAAAACTAAGGAGTGTTCCGCCCCCATTCAGTGCACGCTCTGCCTACGCAAAGGCATGGGGTCCCAGCAGCTGGCCCACGCCAAAGGGACTCATCCCAACCCCCGTAGGGAAAGACACACACCAAGTGACGATTCCGGCCGCCACACCACCCCTTCCGTTCCTAACCCTGAGGGGCTTTACCGGGAGTCGTGTGAATGACCTTTGTACTGATTACATATCTCAGCCATCAGCCAGGTCGGGATGCCCCCGATGCAAATGCCGCGGTCGACATTTAGCTTCAGAGTAAAATATCTCAGCAGCACTCGCCCTCGCCGTAGGCTTAGGTCGACCTACACGTAGCCCTATAGCTACATAACCGCAACGCGGAAGCACGAAACTCCGCGCCTACTCCAATCAATCTAACTGCCCATGTGACTTTGAATGCCAAATACGCATCGATAAAATCGTTTGGAGATCAAATTCCCACTGAAAATGCTGCTCGCAGCAACGCAGTTTTGACTTACCACAACACATTATACGTCCAATATACATTCACTAGGGGTTTAACTGGAGGCAAATACCTCCAAAAGTACCACGTTCACGTGACATTCTCATCTCGTCACATCGAAACCCACATCAACCCCGACAGCGCCACGGCTGCCCGCATAACGAACAAACCCCAACGATGCCAGGACTAATTGGTTTACTGGCATGTCTCCCGCCACCACTCGCATGTCTACCACTCACTTGTCATATATTTCTAAATGGGTAGGCGCACTCTAACAATCTAACTATATATGACTCAATTTTATAAAATTAATAGTCAATTCTAAACTTAAAACTTAACCTAAGACAGCAATTTGGTGCCACGCCTCGGTCTCTGAAATGCCAGCAAGTACCTGTCCACCATTTATACAGCGCTTGAAGCTATAATAGCTGATGGCCAGCCAATTCCAAGGATCAGGTTTCCACAACAGTGCGGTAGGAATCATCACCCTTAGTTACCTACTGATGCCTGTTGAACAACGCAACGGCATCAAGGAGCGCCCAC
>JAAAKQ030182180.1:0-10043 GCA_010016005.3 Zanna intricata | reverse complement strand
TAATTCACATTGTTTTATAATTCTTTTCTCATTCTATCTAACTCTACTAGCGCTGCGTAAAAAATAAAGTAAAAAATCAACTCTGACCCGCTAAATATCAACTCATCAACTCTCGCCTTTTTACTTTCATTCGCTCGCTTTTCATGTTACTTTTGACGCGCTTTCTTCAACCTTCGTTTACGTTATGTTGCGGTCTCTTTTTTTTTTGTATTCTTTGGTTTCATTTTTTGTTCCCACGAGAATATTTATTATCCTCTAACGAATAAAAATGATTTTATAGAAATAACAAAAGACGGGATGTCAAATGATTTTTGTTATAGTTACAAAATATCAAAACGGTTTGTCGTACTAATTACATCAGATAACTTACAGTAACAAATCAGTAACGATTAGCTATAGTGCCGGCCTCTGTGGGGTAAGTGGTAGCGTCTCGGTCTTACACCCCGGAGGTCCCGGATTCTAATCCCCGTCAGGCATGACATTTTCACACAGGCTACAAATCATTCATCTCATCCTCTGATGTAATACCTAATGGTATTTCCGGATGTAAAAAAAATAGATAGTTGATAGTAATAAATCCATTTTTTATCGTAACAAAATCGTTTTGCTGCTACAACAAACCCTTAGTTACCGAAACATATGATTTGTTATCCTAATGTAAACAAAGAAATATGTTTTCACAATGTCCACCATATTGGATTTAGAATCATATTAAATAATGCCCGCCAAATTAAATTTAGTATGATATTAAATATGCTATTTTATATCGTCATCAGAACCAAAGCTGTGTGCAAAATTTCAGCTTGATTGGATAACGGAAAGTGTGTCAAATATCAGTTACTAAATTTGATCTATGCAGGGTTTCGAACATTAGAAAACCATTGAATAAGTTATAATAATAACTAAATAGAATTTAAAATTTAATTTAATGTGGTAAATTCCACAGTTAAACTTTTTTCAAATTAGTAATTTTTGTTATTATCTAAGTAATTTTCATTAACCAAGCGTAAGAAAAAGTGATATTATGAATTCGACCATTTTGTAGGTGTGGAGTATTCATAAAGAACAAAGATCAATTTGAATACATACAACATAAATGTATCCTCAAGTGGTGGCAAATATAGAAATATTTTTAAAAGTTTTTTCTTTGAAAAAAGTAAGCTAGATGTTAAAAAAATTGTTATTATTTTTTGACATTTTGAAGAACTGAATGCTTTTTTTTTTTTGAATGCAAACTATTTGTTTTCCACTTTCTGATCTGAATGAAGGAACGTTATAATTTCTTTTCTTGTTGATTGTTGAACTTCAGATCGTTCCTGGAGACAACACAGACTCAACCCAACAGAAAAAGTATTTTAAGGAATGTAAAAAAAAAATCATTTAATAATTGCTTACACAATAATACTTCAAATTTTCAAAAATTAATATCAAATTTCTATGATGACAAAATATTCTTTAAATAAAAATATTTACCATTAATCACACATTAAATGACCATATCAGTTCAAATGTTTACATTATTTTAATTTTACACATAAGAACTTGTTTCAATTCTACTAATACGTCTTTCTAATAAATTTTTTTATGCAAACTAAAGATTATCTTAAACTGCTGTAAAAAGACTTTTTTTTTAAATATTCTGATGCCACATTGAAATTTTTATAAGAATAATAAAAATTAATATTAGTAAGATAGTTTCTTAGTAAATATTTGTTAAAGAGAAGAAATTTACCATCAGTTGAAAATATTTAATACATCTGTTGGTAATTTTGAAGGTAATCAATTTAAACTAATTAGAAAATTGATTATTAATAATAATTTTCAATTACCCTCAATTTTACCAATAGTGAATTTATGACAAGAAATTTCAAACTAAAGTAATTACTAACTATATTCTAGGTAAATATTTTTGAATAAGATATACTATTTTTTAAGAAAAAATTATTTTAATTCTTATGTAATATTAGAACAGAAACCGAAGGTTGATCTTAAATCAACTCTTTTAAAAAATAAAATAAACTATCTATCTTATAACTAACATCTTTTAGATTACCCTGAGACCTCCCAAAAAGAGATAAATCTTAATCAAAGTTTAAACCAATAGTAATGATGTTTCAGCAAGTTTCGCTGGATATATTGTATAAAAAGGAAACAGTATGAAGAGGATTAGAGATATAATGCCTAAAAAAAAAAATACTGGAAAACCCCTAAAATATAATAATCATGTGATAAAATATCCGGGAGGAGCTTCCGGATATTTCTCAAAGGAGAATTCCAATCTGCTAGAAAGAAAAATATTTTTACACTTTTAAATGGATATCTTTTTTGATATTTTGCGAATAAAAGCAAGGAGAAATAGATCCACGTAGAATAGTATTTTGACAATACACGTTTAATTAATAGGTTTTTCTTTATATTACGTAATGAACAGTTTTAAAATACATTCACGAACAATTTAGAATACATTAGAAAATACTTTAACATACCAGTACATTAATGAAAAATTCTTTAGCATACAATGCTTAATCGTTAACAGAAAGAACATGTGATATTATTGTCGTATAAAACATAGTAATAAGTTAATAGCCTTATTAAAGACAATTTTATATGTTTACCATTTATTATTATTTAATTTGATAATGTGTACGTTGTAATCTGTTCGACTAGTGAACAATAAGCAACCCTCCAGAGCCCAGTGTGATGGGGATGACAGGTAAATGAGTCTTGTGCATTCTTCGGCCAACCATTCCTGGGATGTATGATTAATTGAACCCCAACCATCGAAGTACAACTGTATCCACTGTCTAGTATTCAAATGTATAAAAGCAACAAGCTTTTATTTCAACTTCAGAACCTTCGAATTCGAAAATCAGCTGTTAAACTACTGATCTGCGAGCACAAGTTAACCACTAGACGAATCCGGTGGACAGGGCACGTTAAATTCCCAGTTTTTTTCTTATTAAATACTTCATTTACTATGTCTGTAAATTTATGAACATAATTGTCACACAGGCAGCCAACGTTTTATGTACAAAAATTTGTACATAATAATTATGTACTTTATGCAATATGTAAAAAAAAAACAATGAAAAAAATGTTGAAATATCATGTTTTATGACAAGGGAGTATTTTTAAGGAAAGGTCAAAACAAATTCATTCATGATAAGTAAAAAGTAATTTTAAAAAATCGTCCATATACGTATATAGTTTAGGATTTAATTTTCAGAGACGTTAACAAGATACAATGTCACTTCACAAATAATTAAAGATCCCAGTTAAATAAAATTGTACCAAATATTCTGAAGAGTTGTGGATTATTATATATCAGACATATCTTTAAAAAAAAAAATGGAGTTTTAACTTAAATAGAATAATTTTTTCAAGTAGGTCACGTATGTAGCACTAAGAGGCGAACTAAGAATCTTGGTGAGTGCAGAACCATTTTAAAAATTACGGAGTAAGCAGCGGTTATCTATGTTATACCATCTATGAATAAGTTGATAGATTAAAGTTTTTCTATACCAGTTTTTAATTATTTATTAACTGCCTCTTCGTTAATTATGAATCTAACCTATGTATTATTAAAAGGTTGTTACCTGTTTTGCTCTAAAATAATTTTCTGGGAAGGATTTTTAGAACGGTAGGATCCGAGGCCACACCCGCTAACTCCATTGTTTTGAAGGAATGTGTGTTTGTTAAAGCTAACATCAATTTATATCGTAACTTTATTTTTGTATAAAAAAAATATAAATCATTTATTACCTTTAATTTAATTTAAAATTAAAGACAAAGTAATAAATAAATTTAGCCGTAGTTGTGTCAGACTTTTGGCGATTCCAATTCCTTGGAACTTTTCTGGCAGGTTTTAGTGGTGGGTTTTCATTGCTTCCCAATGCGGTTATATAAACCGCAATCACCAGATAACATCGGTATCTACGGTCTAGTATTCAACTCCATATAAAAGCAACTGCCTTAGAACTCTCGACTTCGAGTCTTTGAAACCTTAGAACCCTCTAACTCTTGACTTCGAAAATCAGTTGATTTTGCGATGACAAGTTTAACTACTAGACTAATCTGGCGGGTCTTTTAAAGATAAATAAAAAAAATAAAAATTAAAAAAGTTTCAAAACTTGTTCAATATGTAATAAAATCATATGTATTATTTAATAAATTTGTATTTATTTAATTATCTTTGTAACGCCATGTAACAGATGAGAAAAGATAAATAAGATTTTTTTTTCCTAGTTACAATTTGTTCAACTATTGAATAATAAAGCAATCTATCCCATGGCTCAATGAGATGAGGACGAAATTTATGATTTATAAGTGAATATAGTCTTATACAGACTCAGACCAACCTTCCTGAAATTTTGGTTAATTGAATTCCAGCCACCAAAGTACAGCACTATCCACTTTCTAGTATATAAATCCGTATAAAAGCAACTAACTTTTTTAGGAATTAAACCTAAAAACCTTAATCTTAATAAACCTTAGAAATGATACATATGAAAAAATCACTATTTGAATATTAACAATTGTAATTAAACTATTTTAATTTTGGTATTTATTTTAATAGATTAAATTTATGTAAAGTAATTCTAACGGTTTGTTTAAACAATTATTTTAAAATGGTAGCAGAGAATGAATGTATTAATAAAAAGTGTAGAAATAAATATTAAATGGCTATTGAAAGATAAAAAGAAATAAACTTGTAAAAGAAGAAAATTTCAGTTTTTCGGTTATTAAAAGCTGAGCAAAATTAAGTACATGAAAATAGATAATATTGTGATAACCACTTTTTTATGGCATTGAGAATTCACATTGAAAAAAAAAAAGAATATTCAAACTTTTTTAGTATGAAAATTGTAGACGTTACAACAATAGAAAAAGGCAATGCGGATAATTCGGATGCTTGGAAAGCAGCTGTTACTAAAGCTTAACTATATTTGTAGTGCCCTTTCAAAAAAAAAACAACTGGAATATATCGGTGAACTTAATTCAGAGTATAAAATTATGAAACATTTTGATGAAATGTATTTGAAAGAATCTACGGTATTATAAATAATATTACCTTGAAAGTATCAAACTGAAACATATTTCAAAAGTGAAGATATTTTTTATGAATTCGAGAAAGTAATAGTACCCGAAACAGCTGGTGCAAAAATTATTGAACAAGAGAAACTAAGATCCATGTTGAAAACACTCCGTCATCTTATAATTATATTGAAGATTTAGTTGATGTAAACAGGATGGAATGGTAGAATACCTAACAAGTAAAATAAAGTTGAAGAAAAAAGTCAAACGAAGCAAACCGAAGAATTTTTCCTAAGTATGTTTTCTACTGAATCGAAAGGAAAATTTTTCCATAGCAGTAAAGTCGGTTTTAAAGAAAAAAAAATTGTTTATTATCTGCGTGAAAATAGGCAAAGAAAACCTGGAGGAGAAATCTACAATAGACCCTCAGCCGAGGAAAACTTCGACAACCGATAACAAATGGTCAATAAATAAACATAGTAATAAAAAGGAATCTCGTGTCGGAAATTTATTTATTGGTTAAGTAAATTCATCCAAGATTAATAACAATAAATAATAGATTAGGTAAGAATCAAATAATTTAGATACTTGGCAGTGGTTGCATTGATCATAATGTAAGCGATGATACCTTTTTTAATGAGTGTATAGTTATAGAAAACCAATCGATGTAAAATTATAAGATGGTCGTATGTTAACTGACACAAAAATAAGAAAAATAAACGCAGCATTTCAAGTTCATGGAAATAAAGTGACTCTTTAATATTATTTATGTAAAGAAATGAAAAAAAATTTAACAAGATATTCTAAATTAACCATGAAAATTAAAATAGTATCACGTGACAATATTTATAAAATTTTTAATGAAAATAAAGAATTAATAGCTATCGTTATAAAGGAAGATAATTTGTATCAAATGATGAGTGATCTAATTTATAAACAGAATGAGTTTAGTAAACAATGAAATTAAAAGAAAAGTTTCATCGTACGTTGGGATATTTAAGTTATAATTATTTCAATACTTTATGCAAAAATGAATAATTTTTTAGTGTACTAAAAGAAATATAATTATAACATATGAAAAGCACATATGTAGAAAAAGTAAAATGCATAACTTACTTTTTGAAAAAAAGAGAAAACGAGCTAAAGAGATTTTAGAAATGATTCATATTGATTAAATAGATTTCATGCAACAGTAAGCAATTACGGTGAAATATATTTTTTATCATTCGTATATGATTATAGTAAACTAGCAAACGTTTACTGAATTAAATCTATGTCTGAAGTTTGCAACTGTTTCATAGATTACGTTAGTGAGATAAAAAATCAAATTATTAAATAAACAAAACATTTAGTATATGATAATAGTAAAGAATATCTGAATGCAAATGTGTATTAGTTTGTAAAAAAGAAGGGTATTCCATGCCAATCTTATACTCAGGTTTTAAATGATGTAGCAGAAAGATAGAACAAAACAATTATGGATATGACCATATGTATCCATGTATATTGATATTAGTTTTTGTTGGCCGAAGTAAAAGTTAATAATATTTATTGTCCAGAAGTAGTTAGAACAGGAGCTTACTTGAAAAATAAAACCCTAAGTAACACTATTGATCGTAAAACATCTCGTGAAATACCTAATGCGAAGTTTTTAAAATTTTGTAAAAGTTGAGTTTTTGTGAGAATACTAAATTAATTAAGAAAATACAAATGGGTGGATAAAACGAAATTAGGAATATTAATAGGATATACAGAAGTAGGCTATCGAATTCTAATAAATAATAAATACATGATGTTGACGTAATAACAAAGATTATAATATGTATAATTTTAAAGACAATATAATTGATGCTGATGAAAATGAATCAAACCAAAGTAAACTAATAAGTAGTGAGTCTGAAGAAAATAAAAATAATGAGATAAAACTTAGACAAGCGGTCAGTAAGAATAAGTAAACCATATAGTAGTTAAAGTTGGAAATATGGTTTTGTAACTAATTAATTATATGCTAATATTTGTAATGTAATTATCCCAAACAAATAAGAGAAGGCGGTGCTTGGCAGTGGAGCTGAATATTGGAATAAAGCTATGAATAGAGAAATAAAAAGCTTAAATAAAATTAGAATTTAAAAACTAGTTGAAAAGCCAAAAGATAAAAAATTTATTGATGTAAAATGAATTTTTAGAAATAAAAGTGAATCCAAAGCCAGGTTAGTAGCCAGAGGTTTTTAACAAGTAGATAATTTTTATTCACAAATAGCACACAAACTATTCATTACTTTTATTAATCTAAAATTAAAAATAAATGAGCAGACAAAGCAACAAGTAAAAAAACTTTCAAAACTGATTACGGTTAAATACTTAAGTTAAAGATAGCATACTGATGCATAGTATTTTTAAAGAGAAATCGAAATTATTTAATTGTTAAGCCTTTACACAAGTAAAGAATCTGTGTAATCGATTTATAGTTCAAATGAACTCACATTGTGTCTACTTCCAATTACATAAATCGATACGAAGTTTATTACGGTGCCAGGTGGATAAACGATATTAATCTAGAACACGTTCCATTAGATCGAACATTAAGAAAGGTTCCTGTATGTATTATTTGCCGATTCGTTTAATGTAGATAATGCTTCCCTTCTATAAATATATGTACACATATATATAGACCCTTTTATTTTTAAACGCGAGTGTATATATATAACTGTGTATGAGAATAAGTGTGTTTGTGTATACGCGCCTACCCTCCAATTAATTGACTCACGATAATTAAGCAAACCCTGTTAGCGAGCCCCCCGAGGCTGAGTTATAACGATTGCCCCCTCTCCCCCTCCTATATACCCCCTCTCTTCCTAACGAGCGACGTACTCCCCTTTGTCTGATTAGATAAAGGCATGCTTAAAACAACAACGGATAGCATACACTAATGAAAGCCTAACCTCTTCTATTCAATGCATGAATAGGCTCAGGACAAAATATAGTAGCACACTCGCACTCACACACATACACACACATTTCATGAGACGACAATAAAGGATCTTTTAACTGGAGACAATGTTTCTCTTTCATGTGTTTGCTTTAGTTCCTACTTATTATTAAAATCTGTTTTAATATTAATTAAGTTCTGTTCTTCACCTCACTTGCCTTCAATCGAGAACAATTACTTTGAAATTAACTATTTCAAACAGCTCATTTCTGTAACGTTCCGTTCTTGTTTTATATGTATCTATCTCCCTTTACATGTATGCTATACACTACCTTAAAATTAATATTTCTATTGTTCTCATTAGAAATGAAATTGCATAATATAATAACTTATACTACGATATATATTAGCTGCTCTTAGAAAAAGATACAGCGACTTGAATAAATACTAAATGTATGAGTAAGACGTGTATATATATATATATATATATATGTGTGTGTGTGTGTATAAAGCATTGAAGTTCTTTCATCATTTATCCTAGGACTCAATTATTATAATGAAAAGCCATGTTATTGACAAAATAGGCCTCGTTTAACAGTGAAAGTGGATAGGAATCCACAATAATTTTACTTTAATAATTAAATTCTAATTAAGAAATAAAAGAGAAATATTTCGTGAAAAAATACTTCATCGTACTTTTTTTAATAGCAACTTATTACTCTCAAATATATATTACAACCAGAATGAAGTATTACATAAAAAGAAAATCGTATACAAGAACAAAAGAAAAGAAAAACACATTAATATGAACCTGATAATAAACGGTAATTAGACGGATCGGAATATTCCCATAAAAAACACAGAAAAAAATGTAAGGGAATAAAAAATGACGTTTTATTAAATTAAATACAAAGTTTTTACACATATTTATTAGTTGTTATTGAGTTTAACTAAAATTATGATAACACAATATAAGAATAAACACAAAATAACGAAAAATGTTGCGAAGGAAATGCGAATGTTATGAAATTAAAGTTGCTATTTAAAGTCAGTAGCATGTCAATGTTTAATATTGTTAATCATTCGTAGATTATGTTTGTATATTTTAAAACCATTTGGTTTTATGTAGTTACGAATAATATTAAAGTTTTTAATAAATATTAGTTGAAATTAAGTATTATTTAAGAAATAAGATATTATTAAATCTATTTTGAGTTATATTTGTCAGATCGTATTAGATTTTAAACAACTAATTTCATGATCCTCAAACCCTTAAAAATGATACTTTGATTTTACGAATTTAAAACATAAAAATCTGCTTTAATATTATTCAATAATAATTTATTACACCGTGCTATGTTAATTTTCATTTAAAAATCTGTCACACTAAATCCAAAACGTTTCTCATAGATATTTTAAGATATTTTATTAATTATTGTTATAATTTTTACATAATAAATTAAAATTATACTATTCAAATTTTATCTATTATTTAATGTTTATACAATTTTAATGAATATTAACACTGTTAGTTTAGTACAACAAAAAACTAAGACTTTTTCATTGAGATTTTTTTCCACAGTTTACGATATAAATTTACTTGACAGTATTTTTATTTTTATTTACTGATATGTCGAAATATTTTTCGGCTAAATGTGATAGATAATTGATAACCAATTAATAGATTAATCTTGTGTGATATTTTTTTTTATTGAAAATCGATTAAGTAGTTTCTGAGATAATATTATTGCAGTATGTTTGCTGTACATTTTACATTGTATTATACAGTATTATAACGGATTAGATTTTATTACAGAGTACACATTGTAATAGTTTCTGTAAAATTTCATCGACAGCATTCAAGATAGAAAGTTTTATAAACGGTAGTTTAATTCCAAACCATTTTTATTAATTTTCAATATAACATTCAACTATTCAATATAACATATAATATACAGAATGTATCAAAACTGCACGGCAATCTCTCGGAAACGGATTCTATTTCTAAAAATAAGAAAAAAGTTTCCAATAAACATATGCCTGAAAATGTTTTAGAAAAACTAGAAAATTGCCTAGAAAA